>PVIC010026999.1:0-24196 GCA_004025085.1 Thryonomys swinderianus
AAAAATTATAATCCCTAAAAGTAGCTATGGATATTAACATTGTAAGGAGAGATACAAACCTTAATCACTGCAGTGATTAGAGGTACTAAGAGATGGGTATCTTTCCCATACCTGAGCTGTTATTAAAATGATTGCTTATTTTTCTAAGATCTTTATAACTTCTGATGAAATCTCTGGATGAATTTTCTTCTGAGAACATGTTATAGTGCAAATTGTGTCCAAATTAAAAATACATCTTCATAGTATTGTACTCACGGGTCACAACATTTAAAAGTACATCACTAAGAATATTATTTGTCTGTAGAATCAAAAAAACACACATGAATTACTCTTTTAATAGCCATGTGTTTATAAATTTTCTCAGCTATCCAACTGACTACTTTGTACCTAAAAGCATGCCAGTTTATCATTCTCACTAGTGTTTCTAGTGTATCTTGTAGAATGTTACTTTTCTTACTGTTTTTTCCCCCATTCTATTAGCTTTCCTTAATGTTTGGTTAATTTTTTTCAGTCCTAGGGATCAAATCCAGAGCCTTCACAATGAGTAATATCCCCAGCTGTATGTATGCATTTAATTTTTAGACAGGGTCTCACTAAGTCACTAAGTTGTCCACACTAGGTTTGAACTTGGATCCTCTTGCTTTAGCCTCCTGGAGTTCTGGGATTACAGGTGTGTGTCACTATGCCTGGCTTGATTAATATCTCTTTTTTTGTTGTTTTTGAGACAGGGTCTCACTTTGTAGTTCAGGCTGGCCCTGAGCTCACTATATAGCCCAGGCAAGCCTTGAACTCAGCAATCCTTCAGTCTCTGCCTCCTGAGTGCTGGGATGACAGGCACGAGCCACCATGTCGGGCACTGTGGTATGTGGTATTGATGGCTGGTGGGTGTGAATCACCATGCCCAACATTGTATGTGGTTACCAGGGATCGAACTCAGGTCCTTGCGCTTGCGAGGCAGGCGCTGGAACCACTGAGCTAAATCTCCAGCCCTTGATTAATATCTTAATTAGGACAACTTCCATGGTGGGTAATAAGGTGAAAATGTGTTATTTACAGTATAAAGGCTGGTTATCTTGTAAATCTCTAATTAAGGTTTTGAATTAGTTACATTTTCTTAATTTGGTGATTTATATTCCCTTGGTCCTGATCAAACTATATTATAGTTTGATCTATATTAAAGATCCAGTTGCCACAGTTAGAAATGTATATCAACATAATAGTATAATCTGTTCTCCTAAGGTTATTTACCATTTCTTTTTCCCAAAATGCTAGGTACTAGGGAAAAAAATATATATATATATACATATACATAGATCTTGTATTTTCTCAGAAGTTCTGATGAATACAAAGTTTATTGAAATATAAGGCATAAAACATTGACATGAAGTAGGTACAGATAAAATGTATCAAAATGTGCCAGATCTCTTTTTAAGACTAGGAAGCAATAAAGAGCTACAGATGCTTTTCTAGCAGGAAAATAATAAGACCGGAGATGTACTTTAGAAAGATTCAGTAGCACCATATTGGATGAATTGTGGTGATAGATGAGAAAGTAGAGAGAATGGAAAGAGGAGATGTGGGGGCAAAGAAATGCACAGGAAAATATTATATGAACTAAGGTATTGAGAGTAGAAGCAAAGATGTGGATCGGAGAAATACTACAAAGGTGAAACTGATAGGCTATTGTCATTGATTGATTTATGGAGAATAAGGAATAGGAAAGACTGAAAACAAAAACTTTGATATTTCAAGAAGAGAAATGTTCCAGAAGTAAAAATGTAGAAAGAGCATTTATATTCTTATTATTTATATTTCTTTGCAACATGTTTTACAATGTATTCTATTTGCATTGAGAGTTAGCCTACTGCATGAGACTCTGTTATCTTTATGTTTCTCTGACTCATTCATTTTAGCAGCCTCCATTCCTTTCTGGAAGAAGCTGCAGTATAAAGAAATGAATATGCATTTATTATGCTTGATTATATAATTGTACTTCCCTCTCAGCAAATGTCTCAAGGTAGTAAGGTAATGAGTTCTGTTCATAACTGAAGCCTATGTTTCATTTTGTTAAAGGACCTTTTCAAGCTACGTTGTGTTTGTTATACATTCTATGTTCTATATATCCTATACCATTTGCAATACTTTTAAGAAACAAATAGTAGCTTTCTACAGAAAGGAACACATTTTAATCTGGTGTCACATTTTAATCTGGTGTCAGATAAACTAATAACTATTCTGTCTTCCGTTAGATAGGTCTTAATGACATTTTCTAGTAGCCAAACAATTATTGATGTTTATTCCTTTAAAATCTAGTTGCTTCTTATTTCTGTGTTAACATTATCTGAACTTTTCAATAATTATTACAACACAATGGTTCAGACTTACTGAGCATGCATTGCATTTAAGGCATTGTCATGTCTTCTACACGTAATTCTCAAAGTGAACCCTTTGCTTTAGGATATTAGTGTTTATTTCAGGGAGACACAGAAAAAGTGAGCATCTTGCAGAAGGTCATACAATTAGGGCACAGGAGCTAGACTCACACAGTTGGGTCTCAGAGCCCACGTACGTGGCAGCTGGATCTCACTACTTCATACATCACGTGATCAACTTAGACTTAGCAGGGTATGTCTATTTGCCCTATAGCTCAAATTTGCCTAAAGTTGAGCCTACTTTAATATCGAAAACAAAACCTTGTGACACCCACTGGTGTTCACAGAAGCCTTAATCATCAAGAATCTGCACAAACACAATTCCCTACCCACCAAGACATTTGATTTGGTAATTTAAAAGTACTCACTTCCTGTGGATAGCTGTAGGAAAGAAGAGATATTTATTTGTATGTAAGCTAAAAGTAGTAAAGAGAGAAAGGAAAAATAAATGAAGCTGGGTTGAATTTCAGTCAAAAAACCATCTGCAAGAGTCAGAAAGGTAAATCAGATGTGTACTCATTATAGCGGTATGTGTGCTCATTACCACAGTCAAGGGGAATTCAGGGATCATGTGAGACTCTGGTTTAGAATGAGGTCATGGAGGGCCAGAAGAGGGTTTTCTGGAGACACTGATCTTTGTAAAGTTTTGCCAAGATAAAATGTTGATGAATCTCCTTGTGGATGCATACAAGAAACGGAAATCTTTTATTGAATTCCAAAATCTGAACTGACTTATTTCTGATGATACTAAAATCTAGACATACATCTCATCAACAACTCATTTGCCAAATTCTTTTATGGAAAATATCTTCACGGATCACATGTGCTAAAGATTCCATATCTCAAACATTACTGAATCATGGAATCTTCATTGTTTAGACTGTTTACTTACTTTGTGCACTTAGCTGAGTTTGGACCACTTTGTCAAACAAGCCTCACATATGCGTGCATGTAGACATTTCATTTTTCTGTGTCTCAGGCACCATTAAGGAAGCTAAGACAAAACAATTTTCCCAGAGAGATAATACAAAACTTAAAAATTTAAAATCTTATTCTTAAATTTAAATTTAAATTATCTTCCCATCTTAAATTGGATACATCTGCAGCTTTTCCTCTCAGGTTCCCAATAGCTATATAACTTTAAATGCAAATATGTGTGTTATGTATACATAGTCTCTGATACTTACATTTGTGACAAAAAATTAATTTCCTACATTTTAAATCTTAAGGAAAAGGGGAACAATGGAGCACTGATTTTGCTCTTTTTTTGTCTAGGTCTAAGATCCCATGGTTCTCAAAAAGGGAGCAAGTGTGGGCCAGAGGGTTAGCTCAGTGGTTCCGGTGCCTGCCTCATAAGCGCAAGGTCCTGAGTTCGATCCCCGGTAACCACATACAATGCTGGGCATGGAGATTCACGCCCACCAACAATCAACACCACATACCACAGTGCCAGGTGTGGTGGCTCACGCCTGTAACCCCAGCACTCAGGAGGCAGAGGCAGGAGGTTGCTGAGTTCCAGGCTTGCCTGAGCTACATAGTGAGCTCAGAGCCAGCCGGAACTACAAAGCGAGATCCTATCTCAAAAAAAAAAAAAAGGGAGCAAGTGATGCTTCAACAGGGACTGAACCAGGGGAAATGAAATAACCAGTGAAATGTCCCTCAGAGCCTTGTCCTAGGAGAGTGAGTGGGTGTCAAATGCACTGGAAACCTCGGAGGACAAAGTTGCCGATGTATCCAGTTTAAGATGGTACCATCATTTGAGATCCCAGGAATGCATTAGAAACAAAAAGTCTTACATCCTAGGCCTTGTGAATCAGAAATTCTAAGACAGGAGCCTAGAAATGTGGGGTTCACCAAACCTCTCCAGGTGATTCTGATAGGGCTAAGGTGTTGGAACCACTGGACCAAAGTTTTGGAACTAGCAGAATCATCCAGGGATGGAGGACATTTAATTTTACAGAGTAAGGGAAGAATTTACTCCATACCACACCCAGAAATATTATTTCAGCAAGGTTTCTGTGATTCTTTTGTACACAGCACCAGCAGGTAAATCAGCAGATTGTTCTGCAATGAGAAAGAAACAGTCTCAAACGGCTTTCTCTCGACACAGCTTCACACAATACAAACAGCACAACTAATAGTTCCGTGGACCTGGGCTTAAACTAGCTATGTCTTAGGCTGTCTTTGTGACACTCAGCCACTTGTACCAACCCTCTCGGTCTCTGCTTCCATGTCTCTAAATGATCGTAATAATGCCAGGCTTATCTACTCTGAGAGGATTCAGTAAGATGTCAAATGCACTTGGCACAGGGTCTATTATACTTTTGACAGACGTTAATCTCCTTCTCTTGCTTTCCTCTTTTGAAGATGTCCTGATCCATTCCCGTCACAGTGCCTGGAACTTTGCTCGGTGAGGATGTGTCAGAGTCCAGCTCAGTATTTCGGGGTTAGACTTCTCTCTCACCCCTTACTATCTGAGAACATGAGCGCTTGAGTTACTTGACCCTTCAGTGTCACATCTTTAAAATGGGGACGATACAAGCATTTGCCTCCTAAGGTTATAGTGAGGATTAGCTGAGTTAATACATGTAAAGACTTAAACATATTTTGGAACATTATAATTCTCAGTAAGTGTCAGTGAAGAAGAAAATACAAATACGCTTCTAAACTTAGGAAAATCTTAAATGTCAAAGAAATGCAGCATATTAATTTTTCCACAAATATTTGTGTATGGTCTTACAGATTCTGTGTGAGAGCTCTGGGATGTGAAGTTTCTGTTCCCGCAGAAAGGCAGCCATCAGTCACGTCAATGGCGTGTGAGACTAAAATAAAGTAAGGGAAGTTGTACATATCGATAGTGTGTAAAACAGACAGTGAAGGGAATCAATGGCTTGTGTGGCTGGAGCGCGGGGAACACAAGTGAGAAAGATGAGGTGAGGTAATAAGAGTGGGAAGAGGGCAGGCCAAGCAGGGCCACTGCACTTTGGGCCTATTTCTAGAAGGAACAACAATGACAAGAACTTCTAAGATTTTAAGCTGCAGTGACCTGTTCACACTGGTGTTTATGATGGCACTGTGGGGAAGAGATCAGAAGAGGCCGGATGGGTTCGATGAAAACCAGTTAAGAGGTTTTTCAAGTGTAAAAAATGTGCGTGTGTCAATACAGCGGAGGCAGAGGAAATGGCGTAGCTTAGAGCTTGAGAGGACAGAAAAGAGGAAGTAGATGGAGTTTAGGGTGAATCAGAATGGGAGGACAGGGAGCAGAAGGCATCCAGAATGATGATAGTGTTAGCCACTGGGACATAGTACCTGACAGGGACTGAGAGGCTTGTGTTGGCTTAAATTTCACTGAGTTCTATCCGTGTTTGGCTGGCTCCTGGCCACAGAGAGGAAGGTAGAAGGGCCTGGCAAAGGATTGTTGCTCACTTCATGGTGGCCAGGAAGCAGAAAAAGAAGGCAGTAGCTGGGAACAATAATACACCCTTCTGTGTCACACTTTCAGAGACCCAGCTCCAGCCAGGCCCCTCCTCCTAACAGCAGATTTAGCTATTTAACTCATCAAAGGATGAATCATTCATCAGTCTAGTGCTCCCATGAACCAATCACCTTCCAAACACATGAGAATTTGGGGGACATTTTAGATCTAAATCACAGTGATGACTTCCCTGACTGCAGTGGGAAAGGACCCAATAGGAAAGAGAACAGAGTGAGTAATGTCACCGAGAGAAGTCCAAACGGCGATACTGACCAGGGGGACAGATCACTGTAGGGTTTAGTGCAGAGACTTAGGCCAGAGGAACAAACCAGAGTTGTATGTTTATAGGTGGCAACTAGGGCCAGGGAAAAGATGAGATTACACCAGGGAGAGGACAGGAAGTGCTGCCTTGGGGACTGGATGGCCAGGGGGACAAAGAGAACTACAAAAGGCTGATCTGGCAGAATATCTATGGAAATCTCAATTTTTGTTTTTTTTTTCTCACTATTATTTTCCCCTGTCCTCTCATTTTAAGTGGAAAGCTTGGTTTCATTATTCATGGCATCAGAGATCTTGGCAGAGCCTAACCTGAAAGGATTCTGAAGTTAAGACTCTTGCAGTTTAGATTAATGTCCAGAAAACAGGGTTAGGGGGGAGAGAGAGACCTGAAGGCTCTCGTACCCTAAAGACACACACACAGGGCCCGGCCCTGAGCCTCAGCATGCCCGAGCCTTTCTGAGGCTTTAGAAACAACAGAATCTTTGCTTTGGACCTGAAGGCCCACAGTAGACCTGTAAGCATTTCTAGAGATAGAAAGAAAACTATGGCCCAGTGCCCTGAGGGTACACGTGGCTTCTGTATCTTTGCCTGCCAATCCACTGGAATGTTCAAAAATAAAGAAGTTAGAGGCCTGGAGATTTAGCTCAGTGGTTCTGGTGCCTGCCTCGCAAGCGCAAGGTCCTGAGTTTGATCCAGGTAACCACATACAGTGTTGGGTGTTGTGACTCACGCCCACTAGCCATCAATACCACATACCACAGTGCCGGGCGTGGTGGCTCATGCTTGTAATCCCAGCACTCAGGAGGCAGAGGCAGGAGGACTGCTGAGTTAGAGGCTTTCCTGGGCTACACAGTGAGCTCAGGGCTAGCTTGAACTACAAAGCGAGACCCTGTCTCAAAATAAATAAATAAATAAATAAA
Organism: Thryonomys swinderianus; assembly: GCA_004025085.1. Classification (NCBI taxonomy): domain Eukaryota; kingdom Metazoa; phylum Chordata; class Mammalia; order Rodentia; family Thryonomyidae; genus Thryonomys; species Thryonomys swinderianus. Next base: position 7,107 of record PVIC010026999.1, read on the forward strand.
TAAATAAATAAATAAATAAATAAATAAAGAGGTTAAATTTTTCACTAAGTTGATGTAGCAAGAAAGTTTGAAGTTGGATTTGAAAAATACTTCATTGAGAATGCCACACTGGCATTTGAGGGAAAAAAGAAAAATGAGCCCTGGTTTTAATGGAAATGAGTATCCATAATATTTCAATCTACATCTTGGATTACTTTGCTTTCAATTAAGATAACAAATTGCCATGTTTTAAAACTTTTTGACCAAATTATGATGTAAACAATTCTCATTTAAAACTTTTAATCTTTACAGTAAAATAAATTCCTTTTTGGTATAAAAGTATAGTTAAAATAATGTGTCAATACATCTGTATTTCTATTTTTCTATAGTTCTCCAACTACATTAATGTCAGGAAATAAATTCATTAAAATGCATTAAAACATGTATATAAAGGCACATATTTCCTTTGCCTCAGGCTTCAGTCTGACCAAGTCTAGCACTGGTTTTTCATTTAAAATCTTGACATTTTGTTCAATGTGGGTTTTTTGCATTAACTGGATTTTCTGAAATGTTGCATTAAAATTATTTTGTTTACCGAGTTTAGCTCCTTAAATTTTACACAAGAGGCAGCTGCCTCCTTCAATTCACCCTCGCTCTGGTTTTACTTCTTCCTAACTAACCACGGACTAAGGATAAGTCCCACTTGATAGAGACATAGCGAGACATGCGAGAAGAATCATGGGAGAGTGTGATATCAAAGAGATCTTTCGAAAAGGGAATCAAATGTCAAACACTGCTGAGAAGTCATCTAGAACTAAGAGTGACTCATACATTTGTTGTGCACCTGAAGGTCACTGGTAGCTTAGTATGAAAAGCCTAAATGGGGTGACATAGGTGAACCTGGGCTGGAGTGGACTGAAGAGTGAGGTACGAGGTGGGAAATCAAACATTTGACTGTAGACAACTCTCCCAAACTGTCGGACTGAAGAGGAAAAGGGATGGTGGGGCAGTGTCTGGACAGAGAATAGAGTCAGAGGAGGTGGCTGTATTTTTATATGACCCACTTGCAAGAGAGAAAATTCAACGCACAGAAGAGAAAGTAGGGTCAGTGCTCCTAGGGTCCTGGAAGAGTCTGAAGGAGAGGAATCCTAATGTGAAAGCGTGGGAGCACTGGTGCAAAGTGGGATGTGCGAAGTGTCCTGCACCTCAGCCTGAGGGGAGAAGAGCGCAGCCTCCCACGTAGATGGGTTTTCATGTCTCGTAAGAAGAAATCAGGAGGCACCTTCAGAGTCCTCTACTTTTCTTTACTAAAGGGAGAGAAAAACCTAAGGAAATGGAGATGGGAATGGAGGATGAATGTTTTCAGGGATAGGAATGGTCTTGAGAGCTACAGTAGGACCTTTGGCTGGGAGACAGCACTTAGCAAGTTCATCTGTCATCCTGGTAAATAAACAACTCACTTCTGCTATGGAATTCTAGGCAGCTGAGAGAGGAAACTCTCAGGCTATCTAGGATATACTAACTGAAACAACAAAGCATCCATAAGTCTAGGGTTGCGTCTTTGGCACAAGAGAGAAAATAATATTTAGTTATATTCACTTGGATTTATATAAAGAAATATAAAAAATATATAAGCAACCGATAAAGAATAGTACCATAGGGCCGGAGATTTAGCTCAGTGGTTCTGATGCCTGCCTAGCAAGCACAAGTTCCCTGGTTCAATCCCGGTAACCACACACAGGGCATGGTGACTCACTCTCACCAGCAATCAGTACCACATACTACAGTGCTGGGCGTGGTGGCTCACGCCTGTAATCCCAGACAGAGGGAGGCAGAGGCATGAGAACTACTGAGTTCGAGGCTTGCCTGGGCTACACAGTGAGCTCAGGGCCAGCCTGAACTACAAAGCGAGACCCTGTCTCCAAAAAAGAAAGAAAGAAAAAAAAAGAATGGTACTATAGAAAGCAAGGGAGAAGAAATATGGTGAATGGGACCAAGGTAGATAAGACATGATCAGTGTACTGTATATCTTTTTGGTTTTAGTTTTTTATTTTTAATTTTTGGTGGGATTTTTTTATTTTACTGGGATTCAAACTTAAGAGTACTACTAAGCTATATCCCAGCCTTTTTAATTTACTTTTTAAATTTTGAGGCAGACTCTCATTGATTACCCAGGTAGGACTCAAAGTTCCAATTCCTGTCCCAGCCTCCTTAAGTGCTAAGATTCCAGGCATACACCACTGTGCCGACTAGTTTTTTATTTTTGAGTCATATAGATATACTACCCATTAAGAAATGAAACTTAAAACCTTAGGGGTAGGGCCGGAGGGTTAGCTCAGTGGTTCTGGTGCCTGCCTTGCAAGCGTAAGGACCTGAGTTCAATCCCCGGTAACCACATATAATGCTGGGCGTGGTGGCTCACGCCTGTAATCCCAGCACTCGGGAGGCAGAGACGGGAGGATTGCTGAGTTCGCGGCGGCTTGCCTGGGCACCATAGTGAGCTCAGGGCCAGCCTGAACTACAAAGCGAGACCCTGTCTCCAAAAAAAGCAAAAAAACCCCAAAACCTTAGGGGTAGAGGTACAGCCCAGTAATAGCATGCTTGCTCAGTATGTATAAAGTCCCAAGTTCAATACTCAGAACTAAAAAAAAAAAAAAAAAAAAAGACTTAAGAGTAAAGTTGAAGTTCCTGAACAAGTAGAGAAATGAACTCAGAATGTGTCTTCAGGCCAAGTCAAAGTTGTCAGGCACCCAATGATGTTTTTAACTGACTGTCCTGTCGATAAGAGTATTGTATTTCTACATTTTCCTGAACAATTTTACTAGGCACATCAGTATTGCAGGGAAGAATTATTACTATCATCTCAGAGCTGGTGTGTCCTTTTCCTCAGAGGGTCCATGGAAGTCCTCTAAAGGTTGGCCTTTGGTGGTGGTCCTTTCCTAAATCTTCCCTCTCCATTAGGAATTTTATTCACTCCCTTTGCTTAAACTGGCCTCTCTAACCTACATCTCCGATTCTAATACCTTTCCAAATTCTAGGCCTAAAATCCCAATGTCATGATCTATCGTAATTGCAGTGGGAAGCACACGGCACATTCAAACTGGGATTGTTCTGGGGTGTTTTTACAAAGAGGTAACTTACAGATATTTGCAGTAGGGAATCCACAGAGCTAGTAGGAGCTGAGCTCTCGCAAACTCTAAATTCAAAGGATGAGGAGAGGCAGGTGCGGAGAGCAGATTGCCTTGAGAGAAGAGTGATTATTTATCAGGGTATGCAGGCAGCCTGAGGTGGCCTCAGTGGGAGACACCAGAGAAATATATATTGGACCTCACCCACCTCGGCCTTCCTCACCTCCTTCTGGGCTTCCCTTCGGTCAAACTCAAACAGAAACTAGAGAGCAGGGGAGACTATGAGAGAAGAATTCAAAGTGAAACCTCTGGAGCCTGGGCGGAGTGGAAGACAGAAAACAGATCGGGGAGGACAAGGATGTGACAAGGATGGTTCCACTTGTGTCCTGTGGGTACTGCATTCTCAACATTCCAAAGCCCACCACACTGTCTTTCCTCATTAACTTCATCCTCACCCTGAATTCCTTAGTTCTCTTGTTACTGGTACCATTATCTTTTTGAGTTGTCCTCAAGTTTATTTCTCCTGTACGCACAAATATACACTGAGGGTTTCTCTTCCATTTCATCATGAACTCTTGGAGACAGGGCTCATGAGCCTGGACTCAGCAAATATCTCATAAATAATAGCAGATGATATTTCTTGGGCAATTGCCCTGCCATCAGGCTCAGTGCTGAACACTGCATTAAGATCAGTGGTTCTCAACATTTCTGGTAAAAGGAGCCAGTTTTGTGGAAGACTGTTTGCATGGAAGGGCCAAGGGTGGTTTCCAAGATGATTCAAGTGCATTATGTTTATTGTATATTTTATTTCTATTAGTATTATTATTTTTTGAGACAGGGTCTGGCTTTGTAGTTCAGGTTGGCCCTGACCTCACTATGTAGCCCAGGCAAGCCTTGAACTCAGTAATCCTCCTGCCTCTGCCTCCCGAGTGCTGGATTACAGGCTTGAGCCACCATGCCTGGCACTTTATTTCTATTATTATTTGATGAAATAATATTTCTATTATTATTTGTCATGAAACAGTTTTAAAACTCACCATAATGGAGCCTCACTAGGAGCCATGGGCTTGTTTTCCTGCTACTAGACAGTCCATCTGGTGGTGACAGGAGACAATGTCACCTGAAATGTGTTGCTTATGGCCGGTCTACTCTGTAATCTCATTTTGACTGCTATCTCTACAGAGAATCCTGTTTCACAAAATAGGATTTTGGGCTGGGCGTGGTGGCCCAGGCCTATAATCCCAGTACTCAGGAGGCAGAGACAGGAAGATTGCTGAGTTCGAGGCTTGCCTGGGCTACATAGTGAGCTCAGGGCCAGTCTGAACTACAAAAAAGCAAGACCCTGTCTTTAAAAAAAAAAAAAAAAGTTTGGAAATGTAACCCTTTCAGTACTTTTATAACAATTTTAGGATATTCCACCTTGACTTTAACCCAGGACCTACAGAGATTTAAAATGATCTCAGACACATTTTTAAACCACCATAATTTGTCATCTCAAGTAGGCAATCCTCTTCTGACACAAAGTTGATTTACCTGGCTAACTCACACATAGGTGGTGGATTTGTTCCTTCCCAATTCAGGGGTCTTTTGTGGTTGGACGGTAATGGTCAAAGCCTTCTGAAAGCTGAGATGGGCAATCAGACACTAGTCATGGAAAGAAATCCCTGGCCCAGTCTCTTGAAATCTCTGCTACTGTTTGAAACATATCAAAAATCCCAATATTCACCCATCACCCCATAATTACAATTTGGCTTTCAAATTGTTTATTTTAATCTACCAAATTGAACATGGTTGGCATTCTCCACTGAAGTGACAGATTGTTTGATGAGCAGGTTGAATATGTCACACAAGTAAACAAGTGTTGTGACCCCCTCTGTGTCACTGACATGCGCTGCTGTTGATGACTGTTCTAAAGGAAGTCTCTGAAGCAGCTCTCATAACTCAGAATGTCTGGCCAGTGGTCTGTCCTCAGGAAGCCCTCTCACTTCTGTGTGTAAGACACATGTGGTCTACACTCATTTCCTCAAAGAGTTGTGTGAATAGGCACAAGGTAAGTGATAGCACGTACTTTAGTAGCATTGATAATTTTAATCACATCTTGCAAAATGTTAAATTCAAGTGATGTTTTTTGGCCAACTAGCATTTCTTTACATGTAGCAGTGCATAGAGTCACATTCACAAGTGATCTTTTGTGACCTAAATAGTAAAACCAGACAGCCACCTACCTAGTTGTGGCAGCTGCAATATCCTGGCCTCTACAGTCCAAATAAAATGACTGATTCAGTTTCCTTGATATGTAATCATCAAAAAACTCGAGCCCTTCTGTGACTGTGATGTGAGTTGGTACCACACTGAACATAACATGTCCCCATGCACATCCTCTTGAAAAATATACTGTACAAAACCAGGATTGCCTTGTTTTGGTAGACTCACCAACCTGTATTGCCTATCACAAGACTCATTAGTCCTCTCTAACTATTGTGTCTCAATATCTTCTGCTATTTTATCAATTTGTCTAGTTTTTGTGCCATTTTTTGAACCATAGCCTCTTCTAAAAGTTCGTTTCTTCGCTTTAACAATAAAGTTAATCATTGAAAACTAATTCTTTTTCATGTAGACACATCTGATGAAGTTGTGGCCTTCAGTAATTGCTTCTGCTCTTAGTATTCTCATATATTTCTTCTGAAAAACTTCAGAATCTAGTCCTTTAAGCAGGGTGTCTAGTCTCCATGTAGCAAAGCAGATTTGATGGTTTCATAACTTCATGGGACATCCAGTCGGCACATATATAAAGCAGGCATGGAGGACGTGAATCACATGTTGCAATGAACCTGTACATAAGATTCTCGATATTTTCTTGTAATGTGGATTTCTTTCTGTGGACAGTCTTAGAGTTTTCTGCTGCCTCATGCTGTGTACAGAAGGAGAAAAGGAAGTCTTTCCTCTTTTTCAAAGAAGCTCTACAGTGGTTTTTAAAAACTCATTTTGGCTAGGATTAGCTGGAGGACTAACCAAAACTGTCACTGAATTGAAAGACTTTCATCATGAAAACTGCCATGAGTTGCAGTTTGTCCCTTGCACACACTGATAGGTTTTTCATATGAATCTGCAAGCAGTTGACTCATCATGGCATCCCTGCGGACAAACCTCTCTACTATGGCTCATCTCTATTTGCAGCAGCTCCCCAGTGTTAGCATCACCGCCTCAGCTCTCTTTCAGATCATCAAGCATCAGGTTCTCCTAAGGAACATGCAACTCAGATCCCTTGCACATGCAGCTTGTGGTAATGTTTGTCCTCTGAGAATCTCATGTTGCCACTGATCTGATAGGTTGAGCTCAGGTTGTAACGTGTACAATGGAGATTGGCTGTAAATACACATGAAGCTTCACTCGCTCACTTTCTGCTATGTGGCTTGATTCCTAGCATCCATGACCTGGGGGTTGGGAAGCCCTGATTGACACTGTCTTATTTAATCTCTCAAAATTTTTTATGAAGTTGGCACTACTACTTCCCCCATCTTACAGATGAATATCACTGAGGCTAAACCAGATCAAGTATCTGACTCAATATCTCATTCTTTAAAAGAGGAATCTGACATAGGCCTTAATCATTATGGCCACCTACCTCCCCTGTTCAAAGTTCAGTGAACCAAACCTAGTAATAGCACAGACTTTGCTTATTGAAAAAAGAAGTCAGACTGTTGGTCAAACAACAGCCTTCCCTTGGTGTCATCAGTGGATTGATTCCAATACCCTCAAGTTCTTTATATAAAATGGTAATGTTTACATATAACCCACACACCCCTTCCCATGTTAAATCATCTCTACATTGTTTACATACCTAATATAAAGGCTGTAAAGTAGTCATTATTCTGTATTGCTTAGGCAACACTGGCAAAAAATCTATATGTTCAACACAGATGCCATTTATTTTAAAAATATTTTTAGTCTGGGTTGGTTGAATCTGCAGCTGCAAAGCCCATAAATGTGTAGGGCCTCTGTAATTCAGAAAAATCAAGGGTTTGAACCTGTTGAATTTTAATGGATAAAGGGAGAAAAGAGGCTATGCCAGGTGAGAAGGCTAGAGAACAGTTAGGAGGGATTATAGTTTGTGGACCTGTGTAGAGAAGGGCTAGAACATGTAGAATAAGTATTCAGAGCCAGTCGGATCAAACAAGAAGGGTGGAAGGAATCCACACTCCAGAGGCAATCCAGATGGGGAGGGGAGGGAATCCACAATGTGGAGTTGCTGACCTTGCCTGGAGAAGGAAATGAAAGTGATGTTTTGAGAAGATTTATTTGCCTCTCACAAAATACGTAACGTGGATTGGAAATGGAGGATCTGGCACCGCTAGAAAAATCAGGAGAAAAACTGTTCTAATGGTCCACAAGCAAATTAGCAAAGGCCTGGACTAGAGTGAGGCGATGAAAAGGAAGAATTCACATTAGATATAAAGAACAGTTCCAAGGGAAAATCATCCATGGCACTTTTCGACTGATTGGAGATGAAAGAGGCTTGGGCTTCAGTTAAAATGACTTCAGTTTCTACCATTTGTAGATGATGTTGCCATTGACGGAGAAGCTGAAGTTGGACGGGGAGAAAGGGGGAAATAAGGTCCATTTTAATGTACTAAGTTTGATACGAGGCCCTATCTGACTTGTTAGTGACTCTCAGTCTTGCCAGTTTAGAGGTCTAGTCTTAGTACTAAAGGAGCCAAGACTTGTGAGTCATGTGTCATCCTTTTATTCCTATTCCGATGGGTTTCCAGATAGATATTTGCCTTATAAGAAACCTGTGTTTCTTAACTTTTTGCCTTTTTTAGTTTTTCTATGAATTTTCAGTGCACATCTAGCCTCTGAGCATATCCCATCCTGCTGGGATGTGTTTGCTGGGGCGGGAAGAGGGGTAGGGCTTTGGGGATCATAACACAACAGGGTACTGAAGCTTGTGATTCAGGACCAACATACTGTGCCTCTAATTGATAATATTTTCTGCTTCACAGTAGCTGAGCTGAATTGCACAGACTTGGAGGAGTAAATGAAACAAGTGTTTTATGGAACATCGGCAAACCATTTAAGTCTGTAACTATAGGCCTATGTTTCCTGCTTCCTTGTCTACAATGGAATATATGTGGTATCTTTGAGTCATACACAGTCATTTCCTTTTATGTTTGAAAACAGCACTGCAAGTGATATTGTATCGTCGCTCTGGCTCGTAGGAGACTTAAAAAGTCTGAGTTAACAAAACAGGAAAGCTAAATCATGTGTAAGGATGTATGTAACTGGATTTTTACTGCCATCTCTATCCCCCAAATGGCAAAATTCAAAAAGAGTTTGTAGAAGTCATAAATAACTATCTTTTAGTCATAGACACAAATGTGGAAAGTACAAGTGCTTTTTTCTAAACTTCAAAGAATAAACTTGACAATAAAGATTTACAACCCCTAAAATATGTAAATGGTCCAAATACCTAGGAAACCTTAAAAATTGGAATTATGTATAAATTTGGCTATGAAAATAGTACATTGTATTTATAGATTACAATACCAACTAAGAACAAAGAATAAATGTTGAGGCAGGTTGTAAGAAAGAACTTAAAAAATGACAGGAGAAGTTTTTAGCAGTGGGTCATAAAAATAGGTAAAGAGGAAAAAAATAGCAGGGCTGACAGATTTAAACTATAAAATAGCATTTGTTCTTCTACGATATGATCCCCTATCACTTTTATAAATTACTTTTCCCCAAGACTCAGTTGTTCTGGTCATTTGTGGTTTCTGCAGCAAAACTGCTCAAATAAGAAGTGTTTTGTATTCTGTCACATTAAAACCAGTAGTCACTTTCAAACGTGTCTAGATTCAGCTGACATCAGTTGTGCATAGGTGTCATAAATCCAGGACTTTTATCACCTTCAACTAATTCAAAAATTATTCATCTAACACATTGTTTTAGTTCTTAAATGCTAGGAATTATTAAGATATAAAAATGAAGGTATTGTCCCTGCCCACATTAAGCTTATGTAACACTATGAAAAAAGTACCCCTATAAATAATTACTGTATGTTTCAGTTCTTTCTCAAGTGACAACTATACAATTGTTAACTGGACATGTTATTATTGAGTTTTCCATAATAATATAATGGTGATTGTGAGTACCTTGTGCTCTTGCTTTCTAAAAAGAAAGGCTCTGATATTTTCATCTTAGACAGAATAATTTCTTCCTAGTTGTGGTTTTGAGATTCTTGGTTTTTTCCTGTTTGTTTAAGGATCAAAAAAGCCCTCAGTGAACTGGATCCCAGATTGCCTTGATTGAAATTCTGGCTTCCATATCATAGCTGGTTTGGGGCTCCTTACTGATTTAGCCTTCATTCCTTAGTATATTCTGTAAAAATGAAGGTAACCTGTACTTGCTTTGTGGGGTTTTATCAGGATTAAAAGAGTTAACGTGGAAGAGACTTAAGAATGTCACCTGATACGTGGTGAACCTCCCTCACATTTTAGTGATTACTACTTAAACATATATATTTACACGTTATCCTAGTCCTCTTGGGCTTTATAACAAAATGTCATGAACAGGGTAACCAGTTTAAACAACGAGCAGTTCTGGAGACTGGAAATTCAAGACTTCCAGGTAGCCAACAGGGCCAGGTTCCTGGTGAAGGTCCTCTTCCTTGTTACAACTCGTCTGGTAGAAAGAGCACCCTCAAGATCCCTTTATGTGGGCTCCACTTGCTTGAGCTGGTAACATTCCAAATGCACCACCTTCTCATATTTTCACATTGAGGATCAGACTGCAGTGTATGAATGGGGACATGTGTGCGCAGTTTAGGGCCTTGCAATTTATGTTCTTCACTGAGATTACTCTTCCTTGCCTGACATCCCAAATTTAGAATTCCCAGAAGGTGTGTCCTTAGCAGGATGTACTCATTTTTCCCCTCACACCCTGATAAGTACTATAGTTGAAAATCATTTGTGACTGGTGGGCTTTCTGTATGTTCCTCACTTTTTTTTTTGAGACAGGGCCTCGCTCTAGTTCAGGCTGGCCCTGAACTCACTATGGAGCCCACTCAGCAATCCTCCTGCCTCTGCCTCCCGAGTGCTGGGATTACAGGCGTGAGCCACCACGCCTGGCACTGTGGTATGTGGTGTTGATTGCTGGTGGGTGTGAGTCCATCACGGCGATTTGAACTCAGGACCTTGCACTTGCGAGGCAGGCAACGGAACCACCGAGCTAAATCTCTGGCCCCCATGTTCCTCACTTTTTTTTTTTTTTGAGACAGGGTCTTGCTTTTATAGTTCAGGCTGGCCCTGAGCTCACTGTGTAGCCCAAGCAAGCCTGAAACTCAGCAATCCTCCTGCCTCTGCCTCCCGAGTGCTGGGATTACAGGCGTGAGCCACCACACCCGGTACTGTGGTTTGTGGTATTGATGGCTGGTGGGCATGAGTCTCCCCGCCCAGCATTGTATGTGGTTACCGAGGATCGAACTCAGGACCTTGCGCTTGTGAGGCAGGCGCCGGAACCACTGAGCTAACCCTCCGGCCCATATTCCTCACTTTTTGATGGGGGGAAAAGTTCAGCATCATTGCCTTAGAGGTTAACAAATCTTTGTTCTCATGATGTGAATGGAGCAATGATACTTTATCTGTCAAGACTAGAGCATGAAAACTACTTTAAGCAGATAGGAGAAGGTGTGAGATGTTTCATAGCATTTCGTTAAGACTTATGAAAATGAAATGAGGGTGCTAATGTAAAGATGCTATATTTTACCAGTAAAAACTGGCTTGAAATTTTTATTTAAAAGATTCCAAAGAAGCTAAATATTTCCCAAATGGAAAAAAGTAACTCAGGAGAAGAATTACCTGCAAGGACAAGATTTTACTGCTGACGAATTTGTTTTGTTTCATTTTCATAGGTTTACATATTTTATTTGTGTGGTGCTTATTTTTATTATTTTCTCACAACTCTCAGAATGGGAACAGCCATAATTTCCAGGGATCACCTCTGTATGAAATTGCTGTTAGTTTATACCTTTGTTTCTTAAGACAGTACAAAACCCACTGAAAGGAAACAGAGCACCTTGAGAGATGGGCTGATTCTAGGCCAGTAGCAGGAAATTAAGAGGAGCCTGGTACATCTTGCTGTGCTGGAGAACAGAGAAACTATCAAGGATGAATGAGTTGGGTCAGATAGACACAGGAACCAACAAGGGCAAGACATTGGTAAAGGGAAGGAAAGCAAGAACGTGCAATAGGAGAGATGGAGAAAATATGGCAAAATCTTGATGCGGTTTAATGTGACATGTGATAAGGCTCCTCTTGCTCTTTCTCTTGTGTTTTGATTTTTCATTATAAACATTTACATAAGTCAGGCTTTCTAAATGTGAAGGAACACAAATTCATACATTCTCAATTAAATTAGATGATGCAGATAAAATAGAAAGCATTAATAATTCTATCACTCAGAGGTAATTATTTAACTACTATCAGCAGCTTGTCCTGCCATCCTGACGTTATTTACTACATATGCACTTAACAAAAGTATTTCTTCTCCAATTTCTCATAGCTTCCATGGCCTAAAAGTACTTTGATTATATTATTGTACTGTTCTGTAATCCACTAGGGCTTTCCATAATTACCAAATAGTGTCTGGGCTCCTTCCAGCATTCTTTTCATAATTCTTTCTACTACCTTCTGTCTCCACAGACCTCTGTGCTCCAGCCAGGCTGAGTACCCTACGATCCAATCCAGATTGATTTCTGTGGAAAATGCCATCATTTATAATCTGGATGAAGGCTCAAGACCTTTAAAATAATACATTTGGAGATTTCAGCATTTAGAATTCTTGATACAGCTAGCGACTTGTCCCAGCACAGAGCCTCATTTTTGTGAAAAGGCCAAGCTGTTATATAAGGATCTTGCTGAGGTCCGTGGAAAGAAATCAGAAGCACGCCTTTCAGCCTGTCGGAGATGACTTGGGCGCCGAGAGAAGGCGGAGGAACGTGGCCTCCCGGGGCGCAGGGCTTCCCTGACACCGGTGTCTCCTGTGCTGGGGACGGGAGGAGCAGGAGCAGGTTTTCCTGGATAGCTCAGTACAGAGAGGCTCCCAAGACTGTGAGTGCCACACTCCTCTCGAATTGGTAGTTTGGGCCCCTTGAATAACTCGTCCGTTTCTCACTGCCTTCACCGTATTCCACTTCTGTCACTCCAAAATGTTGAGTTTTTGGTTGTTTCTAAACATTAGCAGTTCTGCGCATCAATTATTGAGGTAATTAGATGTTTTTACAATCGGAAAGAGTCTTACTCATAATAGATTAATATTTTCCTTGGTATTTTCAGCAAATTTCTGAAAATGAGCCAACTTGACTCTAGTACGCTTCCCCAAAATTTTTTTCAAAATTTAATTTCTAGTAGTTCCCCAAGTCTCACTGCTTATGTACTTTGGCTGTTTATCTATTAGTATTTAGTAAAACTTTGTTTGGATGCACTTTAAGACATCTTCCTTTTGGTACAGATTATCTCCCTAGATCAAGATCAACACAAGTCCCATATCTCTCCAAAAGCGCATATTGCTGTCATGTCTGTGAACAGGACTTTTCCTAGTAATCTTTAGATTAATTTTTTTTTGCTTTTGAGACAGGGTCTCACTTTGTAGTTCAGGCTGGCCCTGAGCTCACTATGGTGCCCAGGCAAGCCGCCGCGAACTCAGCAATCCTCCTGTCTCTGCCTCCCGAGTGCTGGGATGACAGGCGTGAGCCACCACGTCCGGCCTTGTGGTATGCGGTGTTGATTGTCGGTGGGCGTGTCTCCACGCCCAGCATTATATGTGGTTACCGGGGATCGAACTCAGGACCTTGCGCTTGCGAGGTAGGCGCCGGAACCACTGAGCTAACCCTCCGGCCCCTTTAGATTAATTTTATCAGTACATTTTACACATATATTATGATCACATTCAACATTGTGAATTTGTACCTGCACAAGACACATCTTGATTCTCATTTTTTCCCATTCTGCTACCCCCTCAGAAACCTCCACCCCCATATATATAAACTTTGTTTCCTTTTCTTTTTTTAACCATCAAATTTTTTCTTCTCGTAATTTAAACTCATCCATCTTTAGCTTTAGATAGGTAGCATGCTGTTTTGGTGTGATAGTGTTTTTCCACCAGTGTTGATTTACCCTTCATCTCCTCTAAAGTTAATGCTTTAATTTCTTGCCAGTATAGAGTAGCTCCTAGAGCCAGAAAATTCCCTAGCCTAAGCACTTCATGCCCCAAGGAGGCTACTTTTCAAAGATTAATCTGAGTTGAGACCACTTAACTGGTACTTAGATGAGACTCAGGCCTGGTGGAGTTGTTTATTTGGCATACTGTGGGTAAGACGTAGGGCAGGTGGAAGTGGAGGTCTTGATTCTTTTCCTTCTCCCACCCCCACCTTCCCCTCACCAATTCCTTCTCCCTTTTATTCTACTTCTTCCTCTTTTTTGAGTGTACTCTATTTTCATGTAATATGTCTACTTGAAAGAATAATAATAGTGCAAAAAACATTTTATGAAAAGCAGTTTCCCCTTCCTTTCTCCCAGTGACCCTGTCCTGAGGTAACTGTAGCCACTGTTCTTGTATATTCTACAGAGGAATCAAGGCATACATAGTGTATACCCACTGTTTCCCATTTTTTGCCCCAAATTTTATTTGAGGGATCTTTCCCCATCAGCGTTCAAACCTCTTCTTCATTCTGCTCTGTAGGTTTATTGAATCTATGTATTATAATTAACTAATCAGTATTTATTCCAGATGTTTTAAGCCTTATACAATGCTAGTAACAAGTCCTTGAAAACTCCTACTAGCAGAATTGTGTTGAAAATGTAAAAATCTTTGAAGCTACCTATACTCTATCAAATAAATATACCAATTTACATTCTTATCTCAGCAACAAAGTGTATTATCAATATGATTCTTGATAATCTGGTAGGTGAAAATGGGATTTTATTGTTGTAAACACTTTTCGTGTCTAAAATTTTATTTTTTCTGTAATTTCACTTAGCTTATCTTTCTACTGGATTATTTTAGTTTTTCTTATTGATTCATAAGAGCTCTTTGCATAGATAGAAATTTGTCTTTGTCAACATATATTATAAATACTCCAAGACTATAACTTATTTAAAAATTTTGCTTAAAATTTTGTCATATATGTATACATATGTATATATACACATATACATATATACACATGCACATATATATGTATGTGTGTATGTATGTAAATATATATATATGGGAGTCAAATATAACAATCTTTTAAGTCTATCCTGTGCTGTATGTCTTGATCAAAAAGTCTTCTTCCAAAAAAAAAGTCTTCCCTCTAATATTATAAATAATTTTACTGTGTACTATTCATTTGTTTTTGTGGTGCTAGAGGTAGAACACAGGGCCTCATGCATGCTAGTCAAGCATTCTATTACATTTCTAAATATTTAAGTATTTCATCTGAAGTTAATTTTAAAATAAAGAAGGTAGATCAGTAATTAAGAGAAATGTTAAATGACTAACAAAGTGTTCTGTAACCCTTTAATCTATCATTTCTTCATTGATAAAAACTACTAAAGCTGGGCATGGTGGCTCACGCCTGTAATCCCAGCACTTGGGAGGCAGAGGCAGGAGGATTGCTGAGTTCAAGGCTTGCCTGGGCGACATAGTGAGCTCAGGGCCAGCCTCAACTACAAGGTGAGACTCTGTCTGAAAAAAAAAAACTACTAAAAATTATATGTTACAGGATAAAATGTGTAATCTCAAACATACACCAGGTTAATTTCCATATCTATTTATACTTTTATAAAGCACTACCCAGATGTAGACATAGAGCTCTGCTAGGAGTCTAGAAAGTTCCTTGTGTCCCTGGCAGTCAGTACTCCCTCAAAAGTAATTATTATTCTGACCTCAATCACCCTACATTAGTTTTGACCATTCTTGAATCCATGTCAGTGGAATCACATAGTAAATATTTTGTGTCTGGCTTGCTTAAAATTATGACTGTGATGTTCATCCATTTTGTTGCATGCAGAGTAATTTTTCTTCCATTGCCCTATAATGTAGTATTTTATTGTAACAATATTCCAAGATTTATGTAACCATTCTAATTTTAATGGACATTTGAGTTGTTTCTAGTTTCAGGCTATTATACATAATTCTTGAATAGATTTTTTGGAGCACTACATATGCATTTTTGTTGGCTATCTACCCAGGATTAGAATTACTGGATCACAGAATATACAGATATTAACTCTAGAAGAAATTGCTACTTTATTGAAGTGATTGAACCAATTTACGTTGTACATTAGTAGTACATGAGAATCTCCACATATCTCAATATGTTCCTAATACTTGGGTCAGTCATTTTGGTTTTAACTATTCTAATGAAGTTGTAATAAAGAACACTATTTCATAAATGAAGTATTTTAATGTTTTGTTCTACTGTGAAACTACCTTACAATGACCATTGTAATGTATGAAAGGAATCTAGTTGTGAAGCAAAATTAACTGAGTTCGTTTTGACTGAGAATCTGAGAAACTTCAGAGGGCACATAGAAATTTCCTGCTCCTCTAGAAATATGAACACAGATACCTCATGGGATTATTACTGATTCATTTCTTTAAAAATTATTTCAAAGACAAAATAACCTAGTTTTGATATGTATCTGAAAGAAGTTTGAAGAGAAAGCACTTGGGTGAACAAACACTTATTGAGATCCTATTACGAGGTAGCCTTCTAGGCATCAGGGAAGTCAATGGACAAAACAAATTCCTACCCTCTGGAACTTACATTCTGGAGAAACAGACCAAAAATTAACAGACATAATAAGTAAATTGTAGAGTGCATTAGGTAGTGAGAAATGCTCTGGAAAAGGAAAAGAAAGGCAAAACAGTGTGGGGAGAGTGAGGAGTTGGAGATACTGCATTTTGGACTAGGAAGATCAGAGAGGATCCCTTTGAGACAGGAAAAAATTGAGCAAAGAATTGGAGGCAAAGGAATGAGCCTAGTGGCCAGGTGGGGAAGAGCTCTTCAGACAGGAGAACTTCGAGAGAGGTATGATTGGCATGTAGGAAGATTCTAAGGCAGCCGGTGCAGCTGGGGTGGGTCAAGTGGGAGGGTGGAGGCAGTAAAGTTTAGGTCTGAGGGGTAATTGGGTGATGTAGTGGGGATGAGAATGGTTCACATTACATAGGGCCTGTTGGTCAATGAAAAGGAATAACAACTTTTACCCTGCATAAAATGGCTTACCTTTTCTTTTGAAAGAATTACTTTTTCAATTTGTGCTTTAACTCAGGATACTATAACAAAATGCCATAGACTGGATGGCTTATAGGACAGAAGTGTATTTTCCTCGTGGTTGGGGAGTTACTTTCTTCTGGCACAAATGGCAGGTTCTAAGTGTCTTTTAAGGCTGGTGGTTTCCCATTGTGTACACATACATTGTATTTTACTACCATTCATCTGTTGATGGACAACTTGATGTTCACAGACATTGCATTCAAATCCTTTGGATGGTGCTCAGAAGTGGAACTGCTGGATTGAATAGTAGTTCTGCTTTTTAGGTTTTGGAGGAACATCCATACTGTTTCCCGTAATGATTGTATTAACTTATATTCCCATCGGCAGTGTACTTGAGAGTGTACTTTCTCCGCTTTCTTGTCAACACTTGATATCTTTCATCTATTTTGGTAATAGTCCTTCTGACAAGTGTGAGGTGGTATATCACTGTGGTTTTAATTTACATTTCCCTTATGATTAGAGATGTTTGGAGTTTTTTTCATGTTATCTGTTGGCTGTATATTTTATTTTGAATCACTCTCCATTTTCCAGCAAAGGTGATATAAATATTACTTTGATATCTTTGTAAGTACAAGAAAGGCCACAATAGCCTGTCCTAACACCAAATAAGGTATTTGTCTTAAACTCAGATATTTCAAACAAATGCGTTTTTTTTTTTTTTT
>PVIC010027000.1:0-24189 GCA_004025085.1 Thryonomys swinderianus
AAGAGAATCATTAATTGATGATCAATCTATCTAAAAATGTTTATCCTAAGTAAACAACCTTTGAGAACATGCATTCATCTCATTGGAATTGGAGGAGGAGAAGACAAAATACAAAATCAGTCTATCTCTAAAAACAGTAAAGAATAAGATATTTGGAATATCTGGGAATTATTTTTTGTGTCACTTATATATACTGTTTTATGAACTTTTTGAGCCTCATACATACACAAAAGAGTGTGTGCTCATCTCTGTTTTTGCCATTTATTTTGTATTTTTTGTGATCAGCTTTCTTTATATACTCTAGGCAGGCCTTGAACCTACTATTTAGCCTAGGCTGACCTCAAAACCAAGATCCTCATGCCTCAGCCTCCAGAATGTTGGGATTACCAGCATATGTCACCATGCCTGGTTTTATGTGTACTTTTTAAATATGAGTTTGTGAATAAAAAGTTTTAGCACAGAGAAAAGTAAAGACTTCTTACCCTGCATACTTTTAAGAATAAATTTCCATGCATCCATATTTTGTGATAATACCCCAAATCTGTGGTTTGTCTTCTCTCCAAAGAGCTTTAAGCCTTTTCAGGATTATGGTGTGTATCCCATTCTAATCAACCTCATTAACGTAAAGGAAGACATAGCAGTCATAACTCAAAACCACAGTTTTCAAAGGCATTTATGCTTGATTTCGGAATGTATGTGGTATTTTTCCTTACCACTGGTGCTTGTTAGACTGCCATTCAGTGTTAGTGCAGACTAACTGATTGTACAAGAAGCTGCCCAGATGTCTTGAAAGGTCAGGGTGAGGCCACACTGAGAATAAGAACTTGCTGTAAATAAAGTAAAAGTGGGTAATTAGAAGCAGACAGCCATTATCTCATTTATCCTCTTACCAAACCCTGAAACTAGGTAGAAATTAGGGATATGATGCCTGGACTACCACATCTGCCTGCCAACTTAACTTTGACTTGAAACTGCACGTACCTTGCAGCCAGTTTAATTTATAAATACTTGAATGGTCACTATGTATCAGACGTTGGGCTTGTATGCCACTATAGGTAAAAGAGGCATAGCCGCATCTTTTGGATCCTATAATTAATCTGATGAAACACACAGAAAAAAATCACATAAAAAATTAATTATAAGATCACAGAGTTAGACTGGATGAGTAGGGACAAATGGGGTGAGGGTGGGATCAGGGCAGAATCAAGGACAACCACCAGGTCTCTGTATGATGTTAGGAAGATGGCAGCATCATGTATGGAAATGTGGACTGTTAGGCAGTGATTGGAGGAGGAAGAAGGGAAGACTGAGAGGCCAATTTCAAAGCTGTTAAATTTGAGAGGGCTTTTGCTCAGGCATCCAAGTAAAGGTGTCATGTAGACAGCTGTATCCGTAAGAGCAGCACTCAGAAAAGAATTCCAGGCTCAAAATATAATCTATGGAATCAAAACCAGATGGAAATAGTCAGAGCCTTGGCAATGATGAGATCCAGGGGGGAGACAGTGTGGAGAAAGGAGTGGGAGGAGGAAGACTGGAAGGTCTCCATCAGCTAGAAGTTGAAAAGAGAAGGAAGAAAAGCTCATGAGAGAAGGAGAAATGCAGGAAGAGCATTGTCGCTAAAGCTGATGGAAAAGATCACGTCAAAGGCAGCATGATCAATGGCTGCATTCCATGCTCCCAGGAAATGGGAGATAAACCTGGACTTGTGTCTAGGAGATATGACAACATGGACGTGGAATAATAATGGAGGCAGTGGTGGCTGGGCAGAAGTGTTTCCGGAAAGGAGTGGGTGGGAGAAAAGGAAGGAAGACAGTGTGAGTGCAAATTGTTACTTAATTCCCTTATTTAGTTCTGTGATGTCATGACTGAGAAAGTGTAGATAGCTCCCTGTCTGCACTTTCATCTGCACTTTGCATAAAATCTGCATTCTTTTCTTATTTTCAACTTGGCTTCCGTGTGAAGGCTCCACTCTGGTTGAGCAGAGCTAATCCTCTTCCTTTCTCACCTCTGCTCCTGCCCTTGGGGGCCCTTACTCCAGCAATTCCTGCTCATTGCAATCTCTGTGTCCTACCGGAAGTCTTTCACCATTGATTCAACCGTTTTTCATCCTCTTTCTGCGCACCCTTACAGTGGCGTTTATCAGTTACTGTGTTCCTTTACGCATCTTCTTTGGAACCTTCTCTTACTAAAAGGGAAGAAAGTACAATTCCACTGCTTTGGGCATTTTCCCAACACGAAATCCTATATGCATCAATACAAAGTATTAGTTGTCTGACTGGTGGTGATGTTCTCCACTCCTTAATTCCTAAGTCACTGAGACCACATATGAGTCATTGTCAAGGAAGACAGGCAGATCCGCATATGATCCTTCCTCAGTTATGACTAGGGAAAATGCTAGTGAACTGACAAGATCCTGACTTCTGGGTGGGGTGTGTGTGTGTGTGTGTGTGTGTGTGTGTGTGTGTGTGTGTGTGTGTGCATTTTTTTATTGCAGTAAACTTTGTTTTTATTGTGTAATAGATTTACAGAAATATTGCAAAAATAGCAGAGTTTCCAATATCTAGTCCATGCTACTTTTAACAATTTACATTATTTTAATACATTTGCCAAAATTAATGAGCCAAAGTTGAAACATTGTCACCTAGAGCCCATAATTTATTCTGATTTTCTTTATTTTTATCGGATGTTCCTTTTCTGAGCCAAGGTCACCATTCAGGGTGTCACGTTACACTTACTTTCCTTCTTTGGGCTCCTCTTGGCTGTGTGATTTTCCTCAGATTTTTGCTGTTTTTGATGATCTGCATAGTGCTGAAAAGTGGTCTGATATTTTATAGAATGTCCCTGTTGAGGTTTGTCTAATATTTTTCCCACAATTGGACTGGGATTATGGGATTTGGGGAAGAAGAATGCCAAGGTAAGATGCCAATGTTAATTATCACATCATAGCAATTGTGCATACCCTCAGGGTGGCTTGTCACTGTTGATGTTGCCTCAGTCATCTGGTGTCCACCTTTTTCTCCACTATATTTCACTCTTTTTCTCCACTTCCCCCTGTACTCTTTGCACTTGTTCTTAGCCAAAAGGCCGAGAAGCGATCCCCCTTGTACTCTTTGGAAAAAAGCCACAGTATGCAGCCCTCACTTAAGGAGTAGAGAATTGTGTTCTATCTACTTGAGGGCAGAATAGCTACAAAAATCACTTGGAATTCTTCTGCATGGAAGATTTGACTTTATCTCCCATTGTAATTACTAAATTAATTATTTATATCAAGATGAACTCGTAGTATTTATTTTATACTTTGAATTATGATCAAATACTATTTCACTTACTGTATTGTTCAAATTGTTTTACCAGTTGTCTCCTATGTCCCTTTCAACATAACATCTCATATATTTCTGACTCTAGTACTAGAATCAACCATTTCTCTAAGAACTCCTACTCCCATTTGTTGAGTGATATTAGTAATCAAGTCTGGATACTAGATGCACCTATTACTACTGGGTCATCATTGCATACAGGCTGTGTCAGCTGACAGAGCAAGGGAATAAGGTGTATGTATGTTAACTCATGTATATTCATGTGTATAAATACACCTCTAAATATTCTGTATGTAAACATTTATATTAGCATTGAGCTAAGCACAAGTTGATACTGATATCACCAGCTCGAATCTGCTACCTTATGTCCTTGTGTATCCGAAACTTTCTACTCTAACAGTGAGATGCTTAGCCCTCACCATATGCTATCAACTTACTGAAGCATTTACTTTGATGTGTATGGTAGCTCCATATGTTGAACCTCACTGACATCCCTACTGGAAACCACTTTGCAACCACAGGACAATGCATATGTACTGTTTGTTCCTTTTGCCTCTAGTCTTTCAGTTTTCACTAATTTCCGAAGTTACCTATATCAGATTGTTTCTCTTTAAGCACCTATGGTGAAATTGTTTCAAATGGTAAAGATTGTTTTAGTGTATTTTGCATTCTATCTCCAGGTTTACTGAGATCCTAAATTAATTTTTACATGAAATTCATACAAATTGAGCTTCCCTCTTTGTGCTATAAAATTCTAAGGGGTACTACAAATTCAGTGCCATAGAGCCACCTTTAGTCTCACAGAGTCATTTTCCTGTCCTGAAAACATTCCTCTGTGCTTCACCTATTCAACTTCCACATCCCTGGCAACTATCATAGACTTTATAATTTAAATTTTTGTAGCATATTTTATGTACAGAATCATATAATCTGTAGCTTTTTCAAATGTCTTTTCACACAATTTGCATTTAAATTTCATCCGTGTGTTTGCTGATAGCTCATTCTTTTCTACTATTAAATCTCATTCCATTACCTGGATATATTAGTTTGTTTATCAATTTACATATTGAAGGACCTTTTGTTGCTTCCTATTTTTTGCAGTTATAAAGAGATTTCCTATAAATATCCATGGCGGGTTTCTACATGGACATAAGTTTCCATGTCACTTGGGTAAATACGTAGGAACATGACTGCTGGGTCATCATTTATGTTTAGCTTTTAGGCAACTAGAGAATGGTGGGGGCTCACTGATACAGTGCTTGCTAGCATGTAAGAGGACCTGGGTTGATCCTCTGTGCAAGAAAAAAAGAATGGAAGGAAAGAAGGGAAGGAGAGAAAAGGAAAGAGGGAGGAAAAAAGGCAAAGGAAGGAAAGAAAAGAGGGAGAAAGAGAGGGGAGAAAGAAGGAGAAACTTGACAAAATGTCTTCCCCAGTGCCTTTACTACTTCACATTTGCAGCAGCAAGTGAGTTTCCGTCACTCCAGGTGCTCACTGCAGTGACACAACCAGTGTTTGGTTTCTCTTTCTAAGAGATGCAGCATTGTTTTAATTGGACTTCTCAAATGACAAATGGCACTTGACATCTTTTCTACACTCATTTGCCATGTGTATATTTTCTTTGGTGGAGTATGACGTTACTTCTTTTCTGTTTTTAATTGGGTTGCCTGTCTCGTTCCTGAGTTATTAGACTACTTTGTATATTTTAGGCATAGCTCCTTTAGCACATATATGTTTTACAAATACTATCCCATTTGCATTTGCATTTTCATTCTATTGAGTATCATTCTCAAAGCAGAAGTTTCTCTTCTAATGTAGTCCAAATTATCAACTTTTTTTTCAGGATTAGAATTGAACCCCAGACCTTGCTTTTGATAGGGAGGCATTCCATTGCAGAGCTTCATTCTTAATACTTTTTCTTAGGTTTTATTTTAGCTAGAGCCAAGGATTCACTGAGTTACCAAGGATGGCTTGAATTTGCGACCTCCTACCTCAGGTTCCAAATACCCAGATCACAAGCAGACACAGCCCCGATAGGTTCATTGATTCTCATTTCTATATGCATAAAAAAAATGCTACAAAACTCAAAGCACATAGATTTTTCATGTTTTTTCCCAGAAATTTCATAGTTTTGCATTTGTGTTAATTTTTGAGGAATATATATGTAATACCTAGATTCATGTTCGTATATATGTATGCTTACCTCTTCTAATAATCATTTGCTGAAAACACTTTTCTGTCCCCTCTATTCAATTGTCTTTATACCTTTAATAAAAACTCCTGACTATCTTGCTATCAATCTATGTTTGGGATTTTATGCCTTTTTATTGACATATGTGTCTCCGCTTTCACAAATAACGTGCTGCTTTAGCTACTTTAACAGTAAGTCTTAAAATTAAATAGTATTAATCTTCCATCTTTCTTTTTCTTCTTCATTATCATTTTAGCTATTCTAGGTCTTTTGCCTTTCCATACATTTGGTCTTTGAGACACATTCTTGCTATGTAATCCATGCTGACCTTGAACTCATTATGTAGCCCTGGCAGCTTTTGAACTCACAACTGTCATTCTGCCCCAGGCTTCTCAGTGCTAGGATGTCAGGCACGCACTGCTATAGCAGTTTTCTGTAGAAACTCTACATACACATCATTGATATTCACAAAATAACTTGGAGGATGTTGATTAGGACTAAATATAGATACAGTTGGAAATAGTTTACATTTTAACAGTACTGAGACTTTCAAACCATATTTTCTCTATTCTTTGATTCTTTTATCAGTGTTTTGTATTTTTCTGTGTATGGTATAGGTAGATAGATAGATAGATAGATAGATAGATAGATAGATAGATAGATAGATAGATAGATAGACAGATGTACATATACTGTATACAGTTAGATTTATATGTATTTCATTTTCTTTGGAGGTATTAAAGATAGTTTTTTATTTCAAATTTGGCTTGTTCATTGACACAAATGGTGAGAAATGAACACATGTATACATTGACCGTGTATCCTATAATATTGTTATGCCTCCTGATTCCAGGAAGAAGTTACAGATGCTACAACTTTTTCTCCCAACAGAATAATGACATGTGAGAATAAAAACAATTTTATTTATTCCTATGCAATCTACACACATTTTTTTAAGAATGCACTTAGAACTTTTCATATTACCTTTTTCTGAGTCAACTGATACAATTATGTGATTTTTCTCTTTTATCGTGTTGATATAATGAGTTTACATTGATTAGTTTATTTTTCATATTCAATCAACCACACATACCTGAAATAAATCTCGCTTGGTCATGATATATAATTACTTTTCTACACATTTTTGCGTTTGTTATCCTAAAACCATACTGTGGATTTTTATATGTATGTTCATGAGTGATAATAGCCTGTAGTTTTCCTTTCTTACAGTGTGTTTATCTGGCTTTATTGTTAAGGTTATACAGCCCACCAGAGAAGTAAGTTTGGAAGTACTCCTTCTGCTTTTATTTTATAGAAGATGATATGGATAAATGGTATAATTTATTTCATAAATACTTGATAGTTTTCATAAGTGGGGCATTTTGGCATGTTATATTTAGATTATTATTGCATTCTGACATTATTAAATTAGATTATTAATTGTAGGTTAAAATTCTTAATAGACATTGAGCTATTCAGACTATTACTTCCAAGAATTTGGGTAGATATTCATCCATTTCATCTAAGTTATCAAATTTGTAACATAAAGTTGCTTCTAGGATTTTTTATTACTTTTTTAATAATCACTGGGTCAGAAATGGTGATTCATCTTTCATTTCTGATACTGTTAATTTGTGCCTTCTCTCTTTTATTCTTACATAGCTAGAGGTTTGCCTGTTTCATTGATCTTTTCAAGAAAACAGCATTTGGTTTAGTTGATGTTCTTTTTTCTGTTTAAATCATTGGTTTGTCCTCTAATTTTGTGATTATTTTCTTCTGCTTGTTTTGATTTTAAAACATTTAATTTTATAAGGTAGGAACTTGGGTTATGTTTCTTCATTTTTAATATATTAATTTGATGCTGTTTTTGTATAAGTACTATTTATATTACATATCACATTTTCCACTTTTTGTTACCTCTTTAGACTTTAATTATGTCGAGCACAATCTGTATAAGTTACACTTGTTTAAATTTCTCAAGGTGTGTTTTATGGCTCTGTAGGATTTGCTGTCTTGGTAAGAGTTCTGTGCAAGCACAGAAAGAATGTTCATTGTGTAGTTGTTGGAAGAAATATTCCATAAATATAAATTAGACCAAGTTGATTGGCAATGCTATTGAAATTACGTTTTTACTGATTTTCTACTTACTTGAGCTATCAATTACTGAGGGAAATTGAAATAGTGACCATCGTTTTAGATCTCTGAAACAACTGCCTCGAAGGCAGTATATTCTAATTCTCTTTCTACCCACTCCACTTATGTCTCTACAAACTATGAAAATGGATATCTCCCAAAAAATGATCAAGATCAATTCCTTAGAACTAGTAGGCAATTTATAAAATTAGAGGTGTGACTGTATCAGGCTGAGCAACTATTTACAGTGAATATTATGGAAAGAAATAAAAAGTTTAAAAATTAAATCATGATTCCTAAGATCTTTTCAACACTAGAATTCTGTCATACTTCAGCTGCTTCTAGATTCTCCTGGTGACAGTGTTTTTTCTTGACTTTTCTACTTCCTTCCTCTCATTCTTATTACTGCCACACAGTCCTTGCTAATGTTTGTTCTCAGCAGTGGAGGTTATCCAGTTAAATAAAACCCAATTTGTGACCTACTACCAATGTACAAAGGTGTATTTATTGAAGGACTAGTGGGTCAAATAACATTCTAAATGTTCCCCAAACCATGCCCTAGCATCAAGCACCTGTCTTTAAAACATTCAGATCCAGGGCCGCCTCCCTTCTCTGTGGAGCACATAAAGTAGTGAGTCTGCAAAGTTGGAGAAAAAGAATCAAGCTTAACAATATTTTCAACCAAAATAGTGATCCTTTGTCTGTCTTCTCCTGGAATAAAATTATAAAGAAGTAAAAAGATGAACTGCCTATGATATGTGAGCATAGATAATATCAGAGATTCTGCTAAGTAGTGAGAGAGTCCAAAAAGAGTAGCTCTATGCTATTTTCAGTTTTATTCCAGAAAAATGAAAAGCCTGGGGAAACATTGACAAATGACTCTTTTATGATGCCTGTAAATCACTTGTGCAAATTAGCATATGCCTTGTGCTCCCTACAAAAGAATTTCCTAAGCCTTCCCTCTGTATTACTCTGGGGTTTTCTTAGGGTTGATGTCAGGAAATTTTAAATGTGTATTAAGACCCTAAAGAAGGGTATGTTGGTTAGAATTAGCAGAAAACTGTGACAGAAAAATTGACTGATAATGTGGTAAAGGGACAGAAAATTTGAAATCAAAACAGTCATAGAAAACCAGGAAAGTCCGGCTATTATTTACTGTCCATCTTATCCACAAGGACTTTTGTTTAAGAAGGAGCCTGTGACTATTCATTAGTTTTCAGCACTTCATGTTAAATGGATGAATGGTCAGAATTTTCATTCCATTTTTTGTAGAGAAGCGTGAGAAACAGCAAGGTTTTAATTATTTGCTCAAGGACAAGACTGGTCTTCTAATTCCAGTTACTATTCACTGCCTAAGCAGTTTCATAGCCTGTAATATTTAAATTACTGCTTAAATGTTTTATTTAATGATGAATGGCTTTTGCCTTCATAGACAGGAAATAACTTTGGACATTTTCTTGCTTGAATAACTGGTGCCTCTGAGAGGATGGGCTCATTTCTGTGAGAACCTCGAATGAGAGATCTGTTTTAAGAATGCTTCCATGTGCAAATTAGCTGTCATAAAGGAAGAAAGAAGGAAAACAGGATCTCAGTTTCCCATCCATTAGCCTCCAGCTCATTGCTCTAAAGAAAATGGTAGCTGTTTTTGCAAGTAACCCCGTGTTACTGTGATGAATCTGTGGAAGTTCTCCAAAACTTCAAAAAACAAGCCAGAAAACAATAAAAACAACTCAAACACACACACACACACAATTATGATGACTTACAATGTAGTCTGCTAGGCACTTGTGAACAATGTTCTCCAAGAAAACAATAAAAGGTATTATGGTGTATATATACAATTTTTAAAACTTAGTACAAAAGGCATGATCCTCCACAGAATACTCTTTCACTTGGACTACATTTATTCCATTACTCTGTCATTTCTAAAAGCAGTCTGGCAGTCCTATATCATGAGTGTCTTTAGTTCACTGTCATAGATGCCTTGATATCCTGAATCCATTCCCAGATTTACCTTTCATGGTTATATTGACTTTGGGGAGGAGCCTGAAGTCTCACTGTGGCAGATCCAGTGAATAAGGTGAGTCAGGACATACCTAATACCTCTATGGCCTTGCCTTTCCTTTTGATGGCACCCGGTAGTAGCATTCACTATATTTTTTATCACACCTCCTAAAGGCACTCATGAAAGAAGACTTCCAGAACTGCTTCAGAAAGTGGCAGGAATGAGAAATAAGAGTGTACAAAGCAAGGTGGAATACTTTTCAGTATGATTAATGATGATGTGATTCTATTGTCCCAATTTTTTAAAAATTTAAACATCCACCATATTTTTCAATCACTTGTTGTTCGAGAATGTTGTGGTTTGTGTCTAGATGTCCCCTCAAAGCCTCATGCAGTCGCAGGTGAGGCTTTTTCAGAAGTGGCTGAATCTAGACTGTGAGATGTTAGGATTAACGGTGGCTTGGTTCTGGCCTGATCCCAGGAGGCTGGATACAGTGTAAAGGTCAGAAAGAGACTTGTCTTCCCTCTTGCTGCTTTCACTGTCTTACCCTGCAACGAACCAGTGTTTCTCTTGTGAAGAGGCCCCTCTGCCAAGTGTTGTCCTGCCTTGGAGTTAGCCAACTATAGACTGAAACCTCTAAAATCCGTGAGCCTCTCCTCCTTTAACTTTGAATGCCAGGTATTTTGTCTGAGCAACAAGAAAAGTAAATAAGATAGAACCCCTTAGACAAAGCTGTCATAGAAAGATTCTAAAACCAGAATATCAAGCTCAATATTCTCTAGATATGTTAATTAGGTTGACTTAGTAGTAATTTTGTAATTATTCATATATTGAAGTATGAGGTTGTATGGCATCAATATACAATTTGTCTTTGTCAGTTATACCGTATTACAGCTGAAAAACAATAGCAGACCTCCAAATAAGTCAGTATAACCCAACCATTTGTTCTAATGATTACCAAATCATTAATTTAATACCATAAGTCATGGTGCTAGAGCATTTCTGTGCCTCGGTTTCCATACTTGTAAAAGGATTCATTGACCTGTGACACCACTTTTTTGGTTTTTGTTTTTTGGTTTTTTGAGACAGGGTCTCGCTTTGTAGTTCAAGCTGGCCCTGAGCTCACTGTGTAGCCCAGGCAAACCTCGAACTCAGCAATCCTCCTGCCTCTGCTTCTCGAGTGCTGGGATCACAAGCACAAGCCACCACGCCCGCCGCTGTGACACCAGTTTTACTATAGGCTTTTGAGATTTGCACAACTCCTTCTGTGCTACCTGAGTTCAATTAGGAAGAGGAATTTCCTTTGACAATATTTGGGGAATGATGAATCAGTTCCGTCTCTCTTTTTGGCTTTAACTAGGCATTTTCATGTTAATTATATATATATATGTGGCAGCTCCCTGTGTAGGTTTCGCTGTTACTTCCCAGCTTCTTCCCGCTTCCCAGGACCCTGTTGTTCCTGGACCATTTTTGCTGACGGTGAAATCTTTCCATTCACTGCCCAGATTCGTTCACAGATGTTCCCTGTATCAACAGAGCAGCAGCTGCTGCCCAGTGAGAGAAGGCCTGAAGAATCTGGCGGTGTCTTTTCATCTTGGCAAATATCATTCAGATAAGCAAATAACTTTCCAAAAATCCCAGAAGAATCTACGTATGTGATCGTTCCCATCACTTTCTTTTCAGGAACTTGTCTTCTTTTTTGATGTTTTTATCACCAAGGATAAAGATTTAGAAGGGATCCATAAATTGCAAGAGAAAGGAGTAATCGCCTTCTGAGCGGAGCGTAATGCTCAAAGCCAGGGCGGCACCGAACAGCCCAGACCTTAGTGGACACTCCACCCGGAGTTCACGTTTACACGGAGCAAGGAGCCACCTGTGCAACTCTGTCTATAAGCAGAGGGCACGATGCATGAGGCTCGAGACTGAGCCCTACTGTGCTGAAAATGAGGTTAGAAAACAATCTAAGAAACATCACGTTTTCCTAAAGCACAAATTGAGTTTTGGCACCAAATCTCGTGCATGCCTTTGAAGGGATTGCAGGTTTCGGTTTTCCGTTGGCATCTCCCTCTTGTCCTTTCCCCACACCCTCGAGCCTCAGGTAAGAAAGACAGCTGGAGCTAGCTGATTTCTATATACTGGATGCACAGTTCCAAGAGCTGAGTCCACTACTGACTTCAAAGAGAGCAGACTAAAAAAGTTAAATAACTTAATTTTTATCTTGAAGATATATATATACCATTACAAACACAATGTCATATACATGTTACATATATTAACATTAGTATATTATAGTACACATCATGTACTACTGTATTACATATTATATGGTATATAATGTATTTAGCATGTAATATATTTGTAAATATATGTATAATATATATGTAGGTAATATATAAATGAAAAACCCTGCAGGAGGTGTAAAGAAGTCTGTATTCTAGTCTCAGCTAGAGGATGTTTTTTTGTTTTGTTTTGTTTTGTTTTTGGTTTTTCTTTGTTGCTTTTTTTTGGGGGGGGGGGACAGGGTCTCGCTTTGTAGTTCAGGCTGGCCCTGAGCTCACTATGTAGCCCAGGCAAACCTTGAACTCAGCAATCCTCCTGCCTCTGCCTCCCAAGTGCGGTATTATAGATGTGAGCCACCATGCCCGGCACTGTGGTATGTGGTACTGATTGCTGGTGGGCGTGAGTCCCCAAGCCCAGCATTGTATGCAGTTTCTGGGGATCGAACTCAGGACCTTGCACTTGTGAGGCAGGTGCCGGAACCACTTTGCTAAATCTCCGGCCCTAAAGAATCATTTTAAAAATGTCATTTTATTTCTCCCTCATTTCCTCATCAATCTGTGATATAGTGATGACATCATCTGACTGACTTTATAGGCTCAAGCGAGAAAGTACATCCGGAAGAAAAACCTCAAACCACTCTAGGCAAATCCCCGAACTGCACATGCGTGAAGGAGAGATGCACGTGCTTTCGACCACAGGCCCCACCTAGACAGTCACGAGATCTCAGGATGCAGGCTCTCCTCTCTGAAAGGGAGGATAATTGTTTCACATAAAAAGCATCATTACGAAGTGAGTTTCATAGCATGTTCATGAAAACTTCCAAAGGTTTTGATTTAGAGGAACGTGTTGAGCGTGCAGAGCAGACTGCATACTTTACAGCAGCGTTTCTCAGCCCCCTTGTTCCCACCCTGGTCCCACCCCCGAGCTTCAGTACCAATTAGTTTTTCACAAAGCTCAACTGTGTTCAAGTTTGCCAGGGGTTATAATGGACAATCACATTTTATAGCATCACCTATGGATTTGAAAATGCAATGTTCAATACTCTTAGAACAGGAGTTACTGTATTAAGATACTACATTCATGCAGATATTGTAAGCATTTAATTTTCATCACAGCGGATACTATAGAAACACACAGGATGACTTCTCCCTCTGTACCTTCCTTCCTCTCCCTCCCTCCCCCCCTCTTTCCCTCCACCTTTCTCTCCCTCCTTTCTCTTGTCCCCAAGGTATACAAGTCCACTCAATAACTGAAGATTACAATCTCCTGTACATTGTGCAAACCATCTCAGATTGAATCTGTCAGAGCAAATTTCATTTTGTTTTCCTATATGAAATTACCCTTTAAACAAGTACATTTAATGTAAAACTTTTCTAGTTGATCTTTTCAGTAGCGCAATAAAAAATATGTGTGGTAGTGCCAGGCGTGGTGGCTCACGCCTGTCATCTCAGCACTTGGGAGGCAGAGACAGGATTGCTGAGTTCAAGGCTTGCCTGGGCACCATAGTGAGTTCAGAACCAGCCCGAACTACAAAGCAAGACCCTGTCTCAAAAAAAAAAAAAAATGTGTTGTCCTGAATAAGTTTGAACTCCTGATTTACAGAACAAAGCTGATCCACTCTGGCTCCTCTCCCTTTTCTGAACCTTAGTCCTTAAAATCAGCAAGAGTTCCTTGAATATTAAGGTGGGATTGCTTTATGTATCCCACTCTTTAAAAGCATGACCCACAAAATTAACCCTCAGTGGGGTTTGAGATTTAGCTCAGTGGTTCCAGCACCTGCCTAACAAGCACAAGGTCCCAGGCTCAATCCCCGGTAACCACATACAATAATACTGGGCAAGGTGACTCACATCCACAAGCCAGAGTGCTGGGCATGGTGGCTCATGCCTGTAATCCCAGCACTTGGGAGGCAGAGGCAGGAGGATTGCTGGCTTGTCTGGGCTACTTAGTGAGCTCAGGGCCAGCCTGAACTACAAAGCGAGACCCTGTCTCAAAAAAATAAATAGCCATCAATGTTGAAGGTGATCACAATGTATATATAAAGTGTACCAACAAAATCAATTCAAAAAGAAAGAAAAAATCAAAAAGCAAATGTGAAGAGAAAAAAAAAAAAAAAAACAAAAGCTCTTAGAGTCTAGTGATGTTACTTTGACCAGAAGATGGTATTTCATGGAAAGTTAAAATTTGGCTTCAGTTTGTGAATGGGATTAAGACTGAAGTCTTTAAAGTAGTTTAGAACCATGCATAATAGAAGGCTAGTTGCAACACGAGTTGTGCTTTCTCCCACTGGAAGGCTCTCATAGTTTTGTGGGATTTTGCTGATCCCTTTCTTTTCAGAGTAAGAGGGGAAGTGTTTGTTGGGGCCTTAATGTAGGCCTGGGTTGCTCTTCTAAACCAAAGAGGGAAATGGAGAAGTACATCAAAAAAGTAGATTCTTATCCCCACTGTTGTCAATGCAGGTAATTGAAAAAGCCATTTCATATGTCTCTATCAAGTTTCTTCAGCCATCAAGAAAATGAGTATTAGAGCACAAGGGAGTCTGCATATAACTATACATGTATGTACAAAAATATACAACAAGAGCATACAAAGCAGGAAGATCTGAAAAAGATCCATAGATTGAAACACTCACTATCATGGTTGTGGTATCACACTCTATAGTTTTGCAAGATGTTACCAATGGAGAAAATAACCAAAGGATGTACAGAATTCTTCTATATTTTTCCTACTAGTTTATGTGAACTATAATCATCAAAAATTAAAATGTTTCTCTCACACACAAAGACAGCAGCACAAAATTAGATGCCCTTATCTAAGATTTCAGTTTTTAAAAGCTGACTTTTTCTTTAAGAGGCATAAAGAAATTTATTGGGCAAAATGTAAATCTCCACTCAAAGAAACAGGGTGTGGCCCTAGAGAGAGACAGGGCCACCCCACAGTTTGGAGCTAAGAGCGTTTATGTGAGTTTGGTGGTGGAGTTCTATCTAGGGAGTTTGGAAGTTCTATCTTGGTCTTGATTTGCAGGAACAGGATGCACAGCCACAGAAAAATAATGCCAGATTTCCCAGGTGAAAGACATGAGCTTCAGCAGTATTTTCAAAGGGGTAATATAAGATGTTTTGCTTAAAAGCATTCTTTTCACCCTCTCAATCTATTCCTTTAGCATGAGATCAGGTTTCTGAGTCTTTACTTTGTCAACTAGGCTACATCTATGGACTTAAAGCATCTTTAAGGGATTTATGATGTGCTAGAATTAAAAAAAAAGCATAAACAAACCTAGGGAACACTGATATGAGTAACTTTGGGTAACTTTGGCTGTGACCTGGAATTGTACTCTTTTTAAAAGTAGTTTTTTGTTTTTGTTTTGTTTTGATACAGGGTCTCGCTTTGCAGTTCAGGCTGGCCCTGAGCTCACTAGGTAGCCCAGGCAAGACTCGAATTCAGCAGTCTTCCTGCCTCTGCCTCCCCCTTCTGAGGACTAGGATTACAGGTTTGAACCACCACCTGTGGTGTATGGTACTGATTACTGGTTGGCATGAGTCACCACACCCAGTATGGTTGGATGTGGTTACCCAGGATCGAATCAGAGACCTTGTGCTTAGTAGGCAGGAGCCAGTACCACTGAGCTAAATCTCCAACCCTTAAAAGTAGTTTTTTTGAAGTTATAATTTGCTTTATCTTCTTTCTACTTATCTTTATTTCTTCTTTTTTATCTCATCTCCCCACCCTTGAGACTTCCGTTCCTTATTCTAAAAGGGCGCAGAAGCCTGAGGGTTTTCCTTACTGTGATTGTGAAAGCTGGCTTTGGAGTCGGGGAGGTCTCAGGGAGGGGAGATGATAGAGCCGGTCAGCTGATGATCGGTGACCCCTTCAGCAGGGTGATAAAGTGAAGAGGAGCCTTGGGTGTATACAGGTCAAGGAGTGTGGTGTCTAAGACGTGCTCAGGAAGCAACTTCCAACTCTTAAAATAGCTCCTTTGTATAGATTCTAAAATTCCATCACTTGGGAAGTAATTTGCCAAGTCATGTAGGCCTGAATCAGGGTATCAGATGGTCTGGGGGACATTTGTGTGGGCGCTGTATCAACTGGAGACTAGAACCTAGATGATGGAAGTTAGGAAAGAAGTTATGTCTATTCTACTTCTATCCAAAGCCAGCTTCACTAAGGAACAATTTTGTCACAAGTTACTTTCTTACAGATGACAGATCTAGGCTGTGAAAAATGACAGTACTAGGCAGAATGAGGAGTCAGATTATGTATGTGATGTAACCAGTCGTAAACTATTTTCACCAACTGACAATGGCTGTTTCTGAGTGATCATCACTCCAGAAATGGGCTTCTAGATACTTTCAGCTAACAGGCTACAGGAAAGGCTTAGATTTTGTTTGAGCATGACCTACGTGTACTCTTGGGTCCACACGGCGTGTTCTTGTCATGATGATTCATCCAAAGGAACATAGTCTAAGATCAAAAAGTAATTACTGACAAAAATGATTCCAGCTTTATTGACATCCCTCCTCCACCAAAATAAATGAATTGTATTCATTTCCCCAAATTCCTGTTTTCTGTGTCTCTATTACATAGCAAGGCTGATGCTCCCTCTTTGTCTCTCCGATTTTCAACTCTCAATCTAAAACCCATTAGCAGCCCTGCCCTTCTGTCCATTAATTTTTCATTTCTACATGTAAATATTAAAATATCTGACTGCAGATCACCCTCTCCAAGTTACCACCCTCCACTCACCCCTCTCCTCATTCCCTGGCTGATTTAATCATATGCAGGATTAATCCTGTGGGACTGGGAAGAAAGTGAGTTCCAGGTGAGAAAACCAAGGGACAAGTTCTTTCTTTCAAGCTTGGCTGAGCAAATAGAGATGCTCAACAGGGAGGCAGCTCTGCCAAAAAGAAAAAGGAAGGTCCAGGTCAGTCTTCTGTCAGGAAACTTCACGTCTGGTCTCTACCAAGCATGTACCCTCCCGCCTCTCTCTGGCTCCTGGACTGCTTGTCGCTTTGTGCCAACTGGGTTCCAGCTGCAGTAAGAATCCATGCAGGGCGCAGAAGGTTTATGTACTGTCACGGAGTTCACATTCAGGGTCTTCATGCCCCCTCTGCACATCAAGATGTCCCGCTGGCACCTGTTCCCCAGTCACTTCCTCCAGCCTTGTAACGCTCAGGGGCTTTGGGCTTTCCATCTGCAAGTGTGATCAGGTGTAAAAGAGATGAGGTACCAAAGTGACACTGCTGTCACCTAAGATGGGTTTCCTACAGCTGACATGTGTACACACAACACTGATGCTCTCACTCTGCTGGCACGAGTGTGAGAGGCAAAGGCAGGACTCTGTTGCCAGGGAGTATCGTTCCCTGTCACCAAAGGCTATCGGTGCGTAGAAAGATGGAATCCTTTCAGTAGCACTGGCACATAAATCCTGTACAGATTGTGACTTTAAAAGGCTTAGCCACCAGACTTATGATACAACCTGTTTCGGATATATGTGTGTGTGTGTGTGTATAGATATATATGTATAGATATATATGTATATATACATATATGTATATATGTATATATGTATATATACATATATATCTATACATGTATATATGTATATATACATATATATCTATACATATATATGTATATGTATATATATATATATATATATATAGAGAGAGAGAGAGAGAGAGAGAGAGAGAGAGAGAGTCTCCTTCATTCATTATGCTACAGAAAATCTCAGCAGGAAGGAAAAGAATCATGGTGGTAACGTCATGGCAGCAGTTCCCAAAATTAGTTCCAGGGCGAGCCTGGGTCTGTGGAATTCTGCACAGGAATTAGAATGCAAGAGATATTCAGCCAAAGTTCTAGATTGATGTTTTCTGGGTACTCACCCTATGGTAGGCATGGTTCTAGAGCCAAGAGATCCAGCAACAAGCAAAAGACACAAAAAGCAGGAAAAGTAGCAAATGGAAAAAAAAAAGTAGTTTGGGAAAATTGGTTTCAAGACTAGCTCTAATAAGGATGATCACTCTTAAAAAGATATGGTCATTATACTACTTTGGTATAATAATATTTCTAATATTCTAATATTTCTATTCTAATATTTCTAATATTGTCTCCCTAATTAATTTTTTCAAAACTATTACTACCTAAAAAGGACAAAATAAGGAAGTTGATTATTTCAGTGATAACTATGTTTGGAGTATTAATTATATTTTATTTTAATCCCAGCATTAATTCTATTATATAAGTATTAATCCCATTTCTACAGAAGATTGTACTGTTATCCTAATTAGAAAAAATAGAATAAAGAAGTTTTATTTTTTAAAATAACTAATCAACCAGCATGAAAACCTAGGACTTCATCTGAAGTCGTTTTTAAAAATATTTCATTTGATCCTGCTGGATATGGAAATCCTCAAAAGAAAAATAGAGCAATGAGATTAAATATTTGAAAGCTTATAATCTGGTAGGAAAGGTGACTTCATTTGACCACAGAATAAATGCTTTGTTATGTTTGTTATTCTTCTTATTTGACTCATTTGATCAAATAAGAATCAGTGGAAAGAATCTTCCTTAATTTTACTTACTATTTTTAATTTATTAATATCTTACCTAAATGCTGAGTC
The DNA here is from genome assembly GCA_004025085.1 of Thryonomys swinderianus. Taxonomy (NCBI): domain Eukaryota; kingdom Metazoa; phylum Chordata; class Mammalia; order Rodentia; family Thryonomyidae; genus Thryonomys; species Thryonomys swinderianus. Next base: position 18,544 of record PVIC010027000.1, read on the forward strand.
AGTGGACATAAAGCCTATTTCTCCATGAGGCAACCTTTCTGTGCACTTTGCACTTCTTTTCTCATTTGCTAAGGATTTGCTTCTGAAATACCATTATTTCTTTAAAGCATAACCAGATGTCTCTCCTTACTGGATCATTTCAATGATGCATAGTATCACTACCATGTCTTTGATCTTCAGACAAACAAATAATTAAGTGAAAATTCACTTCACTTCCATACTGAGTAGGGCAATTAGTAGTGAACATAATAAACAACTAGAAAATTGGGCTAAATATGTGAACTAAGTTTTTTTTGGACATTGAACAACAAGCAGCACACGATTCTAATCCCTTAGAGAAGGGAGACAATGGATGAAGGGCCCACAGTCTCCCAGCATTCTGCCAAGACTCTAAGGGAACAGATACCCAAACTTAAAACCCTAACTCACCTATTTATTGCAAGCTGCAATTAAACTTGAATATTGAAGTTTTAGTTTAGAAAAAACAACTCATACATTAACATCTCTTGTCTTAAAAAAGAAAAAATCAAATGACATGTGTGCTGTAGGTTCACTACTACTAGCTAGAGATACATTGTGGTGCAGGAAGGGGGAAGCCAAGAGAAGAGCAGTCCCAGACTAGCGGTGTGGATCAAGATTGAAGTTTGGTGGGCCAGAGGGTTAGCTCAGTGGTTCCGGCACTGGCCTCGCAAGCGCAAGGTCCTGAGTTCGATCCCTGGAAACCACATACAATGCTGGGCATGGAGACTCACCCCCACCAGCCATCAGTACCACATACCATAGTGCCAGGCATGGTGGCTCACGCCTGTCATCCCAGCACTCGGGAGGCAGAGACAGGAGGATTGCTGAGTTCGAAGCTTGCCTGGGCTACAATAGTGAGCTCAGGGCCAGCCTGAACTACAAAGCGAGACCCTGACACCAAAAGGAAAAAAAAAAAAAAAAGATTGGAGTTTGGACAGGATAATGTAGCTGCAGTTGGCCAGGAAGAGCTTACAAAGCTCTCAGGGGGCTGTGAGAAGTCTGAATTTTAGCCAGCTCAAGTGAAGAATTCCTGCTGAATAGCCAGATTATCCAAAAGAGACCCTAAATGAGTTACTTCTTTGTATTAGCACTGAACTAGGCCTTGAATAAAAGCTATTACAGAATCACCGTAACAAGGTTAAAAACAAATTTCAGGAAGGTTAAGCTGCTTCACAAGTGACTTAATTGCCTGCCAAAACCCACAATATATTTAAACTGCCAAACATCCGCTCAAAAATTAGTAGACAAAAGCATTACTAGATGTGAAAAGAAGCAGGAAAATATAATCAATAGCAAAAAAAAAAAGTCAATAGCAAAAGGCCCAGAAATAACAAGAGATGATTAAATAAGCAGGAAAGCACCACGATGATAAGTATGTTCAACCATTTAAAGAAAAATATGAGTGCAAGGAGGGGAGAAATAGAATAAGTAAAGCACATCCAAAGGGCATTTCTAGCATTGAAAATATTAACCTTTAAAATTCTATAAATGGAGCCAGATGTGGCAGTGGCATATGCCTGTAGTACCAGCATACAGGAGGCAGAGGCAGGAGGATCACTGTGAGTTGAGGCTGGCGTGGACTACACAATGAATCATATACCATGCAAGCTCTACAAAGCTCCACATTGCACTCACCAAAGAATGAGATAAAAAAAAAAAAGCATAGGAAGTCTAAACATTTTTATGAAAAAGTTTTGATTTCAGACTTCCCAAAAAGTTACTGGACTTGCCAGGTATCTCCCAGGTGCACATTTTGGTAATGTTCTTTTTATTAGTACATGTTTCCACTACACAATGTTAAATACCTCACGAGGAGTTGATATATGTACATAACATAACCCATGTTAATTCTTGTCTTCATCCTCTTTTCTTCCTTCTCCCTTTTCCCCATCATCTCTTGATCACCTTGTTTCCTTTTGATTATATTTTGGGTGTTTTATAAAAGTAATCACATACTATTTAAGCTTATGGATATCATTTATTTCACTTAATATTTTTGGTCTCAAGCTGCACCCATTTTCCTACAAGTTTATCTTCTTATTGCTGAGTAGTACTCCATTGTGTCCGAACATTACATTTTCTTTATCTGTTCATCTATTGGTGGGCATACAGGCTACTTCTATAATTTAGTTATGAGTTTTGCTGCCATATACACAAGTAGATATACACAGGCATGTATCATTGTAGTATGATATCTTTACATCATTTGAGAAAATATTTAGAAAGGAAGTGGCTGGGTCAAATAGAATTTCTGATTTTAGTTTTTTGAAGAGACTATATACTGATTTCCATAGTGTTGTTGAGTTTACATCCTCAATAACAGTGCAGAAGATTCCTTTCACCCTGCATACTCACCAGCATTTATTATTTGATTTATTGATGATGACCGTTATTTCTAGAGTAAGATGGAATTTCAGTGTTTTAATTTGCATTTCTATCATGGCTAGAGCTGTTGAACAGTTATTTATTGGCCATTTGCACTTCCTCTTCTGGGAGATATCATTTATGTTGCCTTTTTTTTTTTTGAGACAGAGTCTCTCTTTGTAATTCAGACTGGCCCTGAGCTGACTATGTAGCCCAGGCAAGCCTCGAACACAGCAGTCCTCCTGCCTCTGCCTCCTAAGTGCTGAGATTACAGGAGTGAGCCACCACACCTGGCAACTTGCCCATTTTTTGATTGGCTCTTTTTTAAAATTGATTTTTAAACTGATATTATTGGTACATTTTCTTTTTAATTTTTATTGTGAAATAGGTACATTTTATATACACATCATGATCACACTCAACATTGAGAATTTATACCAGTATATGACAGATTTATTTCTCATTTTTCCCATTCTCCTATACACTCTACAACCCCCCCAGCCCATATATATACATATATATATGTTTATATAGACATATATATATATATGTTTACATATATATATATATTTGTTTTCCCTTTTTTTACCATCACAATGTTTTCTTTACTCTCATTATTAGTACATTTTATACATACATTAAGATCACATTCAACATTGAGAACTTATACCTGTACATGACACATCTTGATTCTCATTTTTTTCCATTCCCCTGTCCTCCCTACAACCCCTATTCCCCTATACACATATGCTTTGTTTCCTTTTCTAACCATCAAATTCTTTCCTGTCTTTACTTTCCCCTACCCATCTTTTTCCTTCTGAACATTTTCTTTCTATTTCATAATAACTATCATACATTTTGACATTCACATACACCTTTAGCTTTTCATACTAAAGATAAGGTATTTACATGATTGGGTCTTTTATGGAGAGTTCTAATTTTTTTATTAGTTCTTTCTATATGCCAGATGCTAGTTGTCAGTCCAAGATACAACTTGCCAATTTTTTTCCCAATCTGTAGTTGTCTCTTTACTGTGTGTTTTGTTTTCCTTGCTGTACAGAAGCTTTTTGATTTGATGTGGCCCCATTTGCTTATTCTTTCTGTTATTGTTGTGTAATAGGAATTTTGTTCAGAAAGTCCTTCCCTAAACCTGTTTTAAAGAATTTTACCTATTTTGTCTCCAATTATTTCTGTTTTAACATGTAAATCTCATCCATTTTTATTTAAGTTTAGCACATGTTGAAAGATAGGAGTCTAGATTCACTCTTCTGCCTTTGGACAGTCAGTTTCCCCATTTTTAAAGATGCTCTCTTTCCTCCAGCCTATTTTTAATCCCTCGATAAAGATTTGATATTTGAATGTGTCTGGGATTATATCTGCCTCCTCTATTCTGTTCCACTCATCTATATTTGTCTTTGTGCCCAGGCCACCCTCTGAGAATGCCTGTTCTAATTGTTCCAAGAATTATCTATGACTAGAGTCACTGGATGCAAAGTTTACAACTCATCAAAAAGGAATGAAAAGTTATCAAAAGTATTATGGAGAAAAATAAATTTGATTCCTTTTTTAACTCAGTTGATAGATTTTATATGATAAGACAGTGTGGTTGAAAGATCAATTTTGAACAAATTTATGCAGTAGACTCACGACCACCAGCAATCAACCAGCAATTAGCACCACATACCACAGTGCCGGGCATGGTGGCTCACTACTGTAATCCCAGCACTCGGGAGGTAGAGGAGGATTGCTGAGTTCAAGGCTTGCCTGGACTACATAGTGAGATCAGGACCAACCTGAACTACAAAGCAAGACCCTGTCTAAAAAAAAAAAGAAAAGGATGACTTATGACCAAAGAAACATTCAAAACCAGGAGTTCAGAGAACAGCTTGAATGGTTATAGCTCACTAAGGTATTTGCCTTATTTGGACATGTGTTGATTAGCTAGCAGCCTGTGATTGGCTGAAGCTTTATTATTAAGTCTCTGTCAAGATATAGCTAATTTTTATAAGAATGTGCTCTTATATTAGATTATAATTTGTTTGCATACTAAACTAGGTTGTAGTTCTCTACACAGGAGATCAAATTAGGAGCCAACTTCAGGTCAAATTTAGTTTAATAGTTTTATAAAGAAAAATATTTTTTATTGTCTTATAAAAGTCAGTGATCCTCAGAATATTTCTCAGCTATGAAAAATGATTTATGCTAGTCCACCAGAAAAGTTCGGGTCTGGCCATTCAATAACTGTGCCTTCCTACCTACCCCCTTACCTATGAATCCTAGTACTTTGCAAGAATGGGGCCTTTCTTTATTAAAATCATAAAAATTGACTCAAGATAAACATGTTCAAAGTTTACCTTTTGAAAATTCTGATTCTCCTAGAACGCAAAAAGTAGATAAAAATCACTCATCCTTGAGTTTATGAAAGAGAGATGAAATGTAATTCATTTGCTTAAAGTTAGGCAAAAGTTCTTGACTCTCAAACCATTATATAATTAGAAATAATCTTTTAAAAACAATAGATATAATAAAAGAAATTAGCAGAGTCAATCTATTTTATTTTTTTATTCCAACTAGGAGAATTTACATACAAATGAAGTTAGCATGTTAGCATATGACTTCTATCTGTGAAAGTATATTCCTTCGGAAATATTCCTATGTCCTTCCCAAGGCTATAAATTAGACCACTTAACAATGCCTAGAGGACAGTGAAGTATGTATAGACTCTCTTGTTCACATTTCTTCTGGTAACAAATTATTACTGAGCCTTGTTGCTTATAATTTTTTGTTTTGCTTACAACTATTTTTTATTTTGCTCACAGAGTTGTAGGTCAGGAATTTAAGAGGGACTTGGATGAGCGGCCGTCATGTAGGGTCTCTCACGCAGCTGCAGGCAGATGGCTGGGCAGCAGTGTTCTGCAGGCTCTTTGGGGTGTGTTCCCAATCTGGCTCACTCATCTGGCTGGCGGTGGGTTCTGATTGTCAGCTGAAACTCAGCACGGCTGTCACTCAGATTGCCTTTATGTGAGCTTTCCAGTATGACAGCTTCCAACTGCTTCTGTGGCACCTGGTTGAGTTACCCAAAAATAAGCATCTCCAGAGAATTAAGCAGAAGCTACTTGGCCATTTCTGAGTCAGCCTCAGAAGCCATTCAATATCACTTCTATTGTGTTGTATTTGTGACCAGAATGCCATTTGGTAGACTCTAGATTTTTTTATTGAATTCTTTATTGGTACAATTTATATACCTCTCAAAAATCACAT
>PVIC010027001.1:0-24097 GCA_004025085.1 Thryonomys swinderianus
TCTTTCTTTTTCTTTCTTTCTTTTTCTTTCTTTCTTTTTCTTTCTTTCTTTTTCTTTTCTTTCTTTCTTTCTTTTTCTTTTTCTTTTTCTTTCTTCCTTTCTTCCTTTCTTCCTTCCTTCCTTTCTCTTTCTCTTTCTCTTTCTTTTTCTTTCTTCCTTCCTTCCTTCCTTCCTTCCTTTTTCTTTTTCTTTTTCTTTCTTCTTTTCTTCCTTTCTTCCTTCCTTCCTTTCTTTCCTTCCTTTCTCTTTCTTTCTTTCTTTCTTTCTTTCTTTCTTTCTTTCTTTCTTTCTTTCTTTCTTTCTTTTTCTTCTGCAGGGCTCTGGTTCAGCAAATTCTGTAATAGCTTCCTTCACACTTACATGGAAGAGCAATTAATTAACCAACTTCAGAATTATTCTTCTTTCCTCGGGGACCTCATGTGTCTCCATAATTCTCCCACCACCTGGAAAACGAGCATCCCTTACTGATTTGTTAATTGCCTGTCTCTTACCCGAGGTGAATTGCTTTTGTTCATGATCATACCAGAAACACTGGGAACAGAGTTGAGAAGGGAATGGATGTGTACAAAGACTTTCAGAGGATGAGTTTTGTATTTTAAGAATGATCTTAATTTTATCATTTCATGCTCATCACCTTGTGGTATTAGATCGGTGTGTTCACTTCTGGATGAAAGTGCCCTGAGTCTCAGCACAGACGTTCTCCCCTCCTTTCTTGAAACGATACATCATCTTCTCTCCTCTTCTCTCCCTGACACGTCAGCCTAAAGAACTCACCAGTCTGCGGGCTGCACTGAACAACCCCCAGGTCACCTTGAACCCTCGGAAAGTTGAGATAACACATCATAAATCAATTTAAAGCTCTACAGTCCCATAATAGAATGTGTGAGTGCCGCACCCATCCATCTAGCCACATCGATTATAAATAACTCCTCACAGCTCCCAGAGGCCGCGCGACATGGCCACACCTGGCACCGTCCTGTCCTCCTCACCTGCTGCTCGCCGGGCTCCGAGCGCCGATCTGCGGGGCCTCCTGGGCCTGGCGTGGCGCGCGCTCCACTGGCACTGTCCAGACATATGCCATGATTTTTAAGCAAAAGGACCTGTATTTTCATTTTTTGCCATGCTTTGAAAATTACGTAGCTGGTCCTGCTCTCTGCCTTTATCAGGGTGTAATAACATGTATAAATGATTCTGTTGTTTCTGGAGCCCAGAACGATTATGAGGTCATTACTTAAGGAAAAAATCATCCACAGAAATACAATTAGAGCAAGAGAATAATGAGCTAATAGGATGATCCTACCCTATTAGCTCCATTTCTCAAACTTTTGGATGAACCTTGTGCTATTAATCATCATACAGATCACATCCTGAGTTCCCACTAGGTACAGAGAGAAGCATTTATAGATGATTAAAATATGACAGAGAGCAAATACATTTTTAAGCTTTCCAAGGAAGCATCAATTCAGAGATCTTAAAAACCTTTTTTTTTTTTTTTTTTTTTGAGACAGGGTCTCACTTTGTAGTTCAGGCTGGCCCTGAGCTCACTATGTAGCCCAGGCAAGCCTCGAACTCAGCAATCCTCCTGTCTCTGCCTCCCGAGTGCTGGGATGACAGGCGTGAGCCACCACGCCTGGCAAAATCTTTTTCTTCAGAGAAAAAGCAAAGAAAAATAAAAGGAAACTTCATGGCTTTTTAAACTTCAAATTTTTATCATCCTTTTAAATTATTTAGTGATGCATAATAAATGTATTCATCATGGGATATCAGTACACATTCAGCCCATCTCGATCTTTTTTAACCCTCTCCTTCCCCTTTCTGCCCTCTGCTCCTCTGAAAGTCCATGTGCCTTTTCCCTACAGTCTATCTTTTATTTTCGGTCATAGGAAATGAATGCATCTTGAGAGTATAATGCTAAGTTAAATAAATCAAACACAAAAGGTTAAATATTGCATGTTTTTCTTACATAAGAAACACAAAATATAAATAATTTAGGAGCAAAAATATGTTTTCTCTAGTAAGATATTACCCTCTTTTGAATTACATCTTTTATAAACAAGTATCTTACTAATGTTTTAATATAGGAGATTTATGAGCACATGTGGCTTTCAATTGGAGGACATATTGAAGTAACATTTCAAAATGTAAACTCTGTCAATAATATGAATGCCTGTTCTCCCTTCAAACACTGTGTATTAATATTCTATTACATAAAATCATTACATTGTGAGTTTGTTGGTTTTAAGCTTCTTATGAATTTTTTGCACGGCAAATGAAGACACATAAATACCATGCATTCTTTTTAGACTTGATATAATTTATACTTTTTTTTTTTTTTTGGCTTTTTGGAGACAGGGTCTCGCTTTGTAGTTCAGGCTGGCCCTGAGCTCACTATGGTGCCCAGGCAAGCCGCTGCGAACTCAGCAATCCTCCTGTCTCTGCCTCCCGAGTGCTGGGATGACAGGCGTGAGCCACCACGCCTAGCATATAACTTATACTTTTAAAGATACAATATTTATATTTAAAGATGAAGTAGGACTAATGAACACTGTTAATAAAATATAGATGGCATAATGAAAAAATAGTGTCATTGTGTTCCAACATTTGATGAAATCCTATTACCTCATATTATCTGTATGACAAAAAGGAATTCTTGGAAATATTTTTTAATGGCCTCGCTAGTTCCGTCTGCTGATCTTAAGGGGAAAAAGGGGGGAGTTGAGGTTAAAGTTGCTTCCCCGGAAGCTGTGGCGGGGAGGGCCCGTCATCCTCAAGGCCAGGCTGCGCCCCTTAGTGAGCGGACGGAGCTGTGCGGGAAGAGCTGGCCCCGCCCCCAGGCCCCGCAGGGGCCGACACGCTGGGGGCATGCGCAGAGCGAGCCTGGTCCCCCCAGCCACGCGCCGCCGGCAGGACGCGGACTGAGACGCGTGTAAAGCGCCCCGCGGAACACAGCGCCCTCCCCTCGCTCTCCTTTTTCCGTCACATTTAGAAGCTGGGTGCCAGTGATAAGCAATTATGTCCAGGCATTTGATCATGATGTTTTGGGGGCGCAGCTCACACCTACGTTTTCTCCGTTTCGTCGTTTCTTGCGGTTTACTTCCCTTGCGCCCTCCCCAGCGCGGCTCCTCCGCAGAGCGTTTCCCCCGCCCCGCTGGGCGGCGCCTGCTCCGGGCGCAGCGGCCGAGTCTCCTCCCGCAGCGCCTGGGGCGAGTCCTCAGGGGAGAACCTGCAGCGCAAGGGAGGGAGAGGTGGAGAGAGAGCCGGGGAGGCAGGGAGGGGAAGAGAGGGGGGGACGGAGAGAGGAGAGCAGGAAGGCGAGTTTCGTTCCCGGCGGCTGTTCTGCAGCGATGCTGATGAGCACTGACCATCATGCAGTTCTAACGGTGAAAAAAAAATCCTGCCAGGAAATGTTTTATGTGATTCGTTCACAGTCATAGTTTAGCCTCCAAATTACTTAAAGTTCAATAATCTGTCCCTTGAAAATGTCCCATTACGGACTTTCAAGGTAACTTGGCTCTGGGCAGACTGCGGCTTCTGCGCGGCGTAAGGGTGTTCTCGCGCTGGCGCACGATCCGCCTGTCCTTGACTCCCAGCGCCAGGCCTGGAGCCCTCACGGGGCTCCGAAATCCTTCAGCGCCCAAGTCCTGAGTATCTCGGTCTGGCCATCGTTCAAGAGGCCAAGTCTTAGGAAGGGATAGAACTCAAGCGATGGGTAGAATCTTCTTGAGGATTCTAATGCCTCATACTCAATAAAGGACTATGAAAATCATGATTTCAGTGATCCGGGAGAACTTCCAAAAGCCTTGGACAAAACTAATAATACTAAGTTCAGCTGCCCTGTGTTGCTATAGATTATGGTTAGAAAGGCAAACCCGTTCTCAGCTGTGCCTTAACTCTGGTGATTCCATGTCAAATACGTATGTTCCACACGGAGCATAAAAATAGGAAAACTCAGAGGTCAGGCTAAAATCCAAGGATAGTTTGGAGCTGGTTTTCGGGAGTCACAGGCACACAGAGAAGTCAGGGTGAGCTGCTTCCGTCTTAGCGTGGAGAAGGCCAAAGGCTTGGGTACTAAACCACACGTGTAATTTTTCGGAGTTAATTCATAATGATGGCTGATTTTTGAGGAAGTAAAAATTTACGAGTGAGAGCCACAATTTTCACAGCAACCTGAGAGCATCTTTACATATTTTTCTTAAACAATACCCTCTCTTGACTCTAATATTATTAGGGACAAAATAGATGTTTCTCTACTCTCACTCGTACTAGAAAATATTTACCAGTGTTTCCTGTCAGCGTGTCAATAACTTAACTTTGCTAAGAACTGTGTTCTTGTGAAGTCGCCCACTGTAACACTGTATGTATTGTCCCTTTTAGGAAAACCGTCAAAGACTTTTCTTCTCATTAAAGGATCCCTAAGAAAAAAGGTTTAGACTTTCAGGCTGAACAAATAGAATATATACTTGAGAGAATTCGAGAATAAAATCCCATTTGCCAGAAATGACCAAATAATGGAGCTATAAAAACAGAATAGCATTCTTAGAGTAAGAGACAACTGCTATAGTCCCACAGAATTCAGAACAGAATCTCTCAAAGCTCAATAGCTGAGTCAGGTCCTTTTCTTTATCCTAAAGGCTGCCATAAGTTTAAATTTTGTTATAAAATCTATCATTCCTCTTAAATGTCATCAACAAATCCCTAGAACATATGTCAAAGGAAAAATAAAGTTCTTCACATTGAATTACACACTTGTGCTGCTTCCCAGTGACGAGGACCTGTGTAGAGTCCTGTGGAGAGTCCTCACTAGCTACAGTCAGAGGGAGCACAGTCCACACAAGCACATCTTCACCCCTGGTGCCACGTGGACAAGCAGGGTGTTCCCCGCACTCCTCCTACTTGATGCTTGGGTAGAGGGACTTTCTGCAGAGGTCAGTTCACAGAGGTTCACTGCAGGAAAGGATACAGAGTAAAATCCATGACCAGGAGAGGTACACAGGGAACACACAGATTTTCCCACAAATCTTCACTCCCACAAACATCACTTTCTTGACATTATCTGGGAGAATAGGCAGGGATCACCAACCGGGAAATTTCACTTGAGGCCCAGTAACCACGTATAACAATGCTGGGCATGGTGACTCACAGGCCCAGCAATCAGTACCATGTCCCACAGTGCCAGGCGTGGTGGCTCACGCCTGTCATCCCAGCACTCGGGAGGCAGAGACAGGAGGATTGCTGATTTCGAGGCTTGCCTGGACTACATAGTGAGCTCAGGGCCAGCCTGAACTGCAAAGCCAGACTCTGTCTTAAAAATTCTGCCCAAAGGGGCCGGAGGGTTAGCTCAGTGGTTCCGGCGCCTGCCTTGCAAGCGCAAGGACCTGAGTTTGATCCTCGGTAACCACATATAATGCTGGGCGTGGTGGCTCACGCCTGTAATCCCAGCACTCAGGAGGCAGGGACAGGAGGATTGCTGAGTTCGCGGCGGCTTGCCTGGGCACCATAGTGAGCTCAGGGCCAGCCTGAACTACAAAGCGAGACCCTGTCTCCAAAAAAGAAAAAAAAAAAAAAAAAAAATTCTGCCCAAAGAAATTAATGTCATGGAGAGAAAAACCTTGCAGCTGTCTTTGAGAGCTGTTCTTCAGGAATGTCCACACTGTGATTATGGGTTCTCAGTAGATGTCCCCTGAAGCCTCAAGCAGCATTGCAGAAAGAATGGATCAAGTGTGTGAGACTGGATTAGTCCACTGATTGGTTTAGCGTGATTCTGGGCAGAGATGGTGGATATGCTGAAGAGGAAAGACACACCCTGAGCATGTGTGGCACCAACCACCCACTCTTGTAGTTCAGATGGAGTAACGACAGCAACGAGAAGGAAATCTTGCCACCTCCTGCCTGTCTAGCCGTGAACTGTTGCTCCCCTGCCAGGCTTCTGTGCCATGTTGCCCTGCCCTGGAACCAGCCAGCTATGCACTGATACCTCTACACCCTGTGAGCAAAAACACACTTTCTTTTGTTAGATTCCTGTATGACAGGTATTTTGTCCCAGCAACAAGAAAGAAACTAAAACAGTCCAGTTGTCTACTCACTGGCTACTGTGTAAGGACAGCTACAGGCCTCACCGTGCAAATGAATGATCCAGAAGAGAAGGACCTCAGCAACATGGCATGTTGCCAGCAACACTTGACAAGAGACACAACCAGGCAGGAGAAAATCACGCCATAGGTAAATACATAAATAGCAATAATGTTAGCTTTCGAGTAACAGACATTAACATTTCAGGCAAGGCAGTCTGTCCTGCATTCTCACAGAGCTGTTTGCGCCTACACCTTGCGTGTCAACACCATATTTTTCTAAAACTGGGTTGTGATGCTGCCAACTTAGGGGATTAAAAACTCAGATGAGTAATAAACCTGCCAGTAATAATAATAACCCAGTCACTGCCTCTGCAGTGATATTTCACTCACAGTGTATTTCTTATTTCTTCCCTGGGCAAACTGGTCACTGAATAGCGAGGCATAAAACTAATTCAGCCCAGTGTTTCAACAGAAAAGACCCTCAGAGCAGTGTACACTTAGTATATTAAATCCAACTTATAGTGTAATGGAAAGTGTGACTTTGCTATCATTTCAGGTTTTTTCTAATTTTTTTTTTCCCAAGCAGGACTTACCTTCCCCTGGCAGACGGCAGAGCCCAGGCCTTTCCAGTTCAGTCTTTGATAATATACATTCTTCTATTCATTTCTATAACCAAGTTAGTCATCATGTAATAAATAAATAGCTGGGGCCAGACTGTCAAAAAATCCTAGCTAGGCATAGCGTCCTGTGACCCTTTCACAGTTCTCGGCGATATGAACAGCCCGTGCAGCATGTGTGCGGCTGGTTCGCCACCCCCGATAGACTCCTGGCACTGCAGTCTACGCAACATTTTACAATACTGTGTACATTAAGAGGCAGCCCCTAGACCAGCCCAGTTTCAAGAAGAAGAGACCGTGTAACAGGAGCAACACCGGGGCGCGGCGATGCTGGGAGTGCCTAGCTCGGGCAGGAAGCTCTCGATTTGATCGGTTGACTGACTCGGCATTTCTGTGAACTCGAGGAATTCCCCACGATTGTAAACTTCTTGCCTATATTTACACGACATAGTAAAGATTTTGCATCTCGGTCGGTCAGGTTCACTGTCCTTTTAGCCTTAAGAACCGAGATGTTCTTACCATGTAAAAAGTCTAAAACCGCTGTTCTCCTCCTGGTGGGATGCATCTGGAACGCTGGAAACGTTGTCTACTGCCCCTCCCCCAACCAATGCAAGGAGTGCGGAGGACCCTAAGGCCAGCAGGCGACCCGGCCTGGGTGCTAGGACAGCGGCACAAACGCAGGGCGCGGCCAACTGCGTGCGTCTCCTTGGGTGGCACCCACCGCGTGCTCTCTGCTCTTAGCTCTCTTGGCAAAACCGGGCTGCCTTGCAAAACAGACGTGCGAGGAAATCTCCTGAGCTTCAGTATATACAAAAATCCTAAGAAAATTCAGATCCCTTTACATGAATGGAAATCAGAATCATTTTAAATGTATTTACTGTCTGCAGGGAAAATATTTCTCTTTATTATTTTTCCTAATAGTCATAAAATAAGAACATTAACCAAGGGAGTTATGAAGACATGGAAAGCAGAGCATTTTAAATGCCCTTATCAGCAAAACAAAACCTAATTTCCTTTCATCCCTTACCGGAAATCCTTCTACCCTACTGTGTTTCTCTATGATCAGATGTCACTGGGAATTTTTTATATTCCACTAGCCTCTGACTACTCTGTACTGGTCTTACTAGTCAACACGTTCATAGTATGAACATAAAAACATAACAAATAGTTGTACAGAACTGAAAAGCCCATGGCTCTTATTTGTATAAGGAAATAAACTACTCTCCTTTGTTGTAGTGCAAGCCTTGATTACCCAGGATAAGATCCACTGGTCAAATTAACTAAAAAGGAGAAAACAAATTAACAGCAGGGAGAATATAGTTCTTAGTAGGCAGGCACCAAGCCCTGCTTCTCTAGTCTGTTAGACCCGAGCTAGTTCGCTATTCTCTTAATGACATAACTCATAAGCATCTCTAAGTTGACAACAATCTACTCACTGAGAAAGTTCACCAAGTTGATGAAATTCATAGACATAGCCACTCCAAATTATGTTGATGTAATTTTAATATTAGTACTTATTTGAGCACTTAGAAAACACCAGATTTCTCTATAATTTAATTGCCCTATATATATGAAGAGAAAGCAAGTTTTGCTGATATTTAAGTTTTCTACCAATTCTAGACTCCACAACTGTGTTAAACATGACCCTTCTTGGGAATGGCAAAAGGGTTAACAAGCTATATGCATAAGTAGTTGTCATGTAGTTAAACAGGTAGTAGAGATCACTAATAATGAAAGCAGTAACTAGTAAATATAAGAGCCTTTGTGTAGTACAAATAACTGTAGATTGAACGTAATTAAGAACCAAGATAGTGGTAGAAATTTTGAGATACATGAATTGGGTTCTGCAGTTTAGTAAGATTATAATAGAATTACAAGAGATAGTATTCTCTCTCTCTCTCTCTCTCTCTCTGTCCTCCCCTTACCATACTACATGCATGTAAAGGGGACATACTTGTACTCAGCAGCAACAGTTAGATTGAGACCAGTCAAAATGAATGTACTTTAAATGTTATGCTAAAATTAAATTGAGCTTTTGTGCATTTTTTTACTTTCTCAGTGACTAGATTTGTGGATTTTAACAAAAAGAATCCAGAGTAGTGTTATATTAAGAGTACTTGTCACATGCTCACAAATTTTCAGTATTGAGTTCAACAGTTTAAGTCTTACTAAATTTTACTGTACTTGTTACAAAGTTAATTTTTGAGATCGATATAGTTACACAGGGCTCTAGGTCTGATCTTTGTGTGTGTTATTTTACATATTCCTCTGGTTAAACTATTAGAATTTTCAGCATGTGTTATTTATAGATCAGAAACATTGTAAGAGGTAATATGACAACTCTTAAACTATAAAATATAAACTAGGTATGGAAAGAGATTGTAATATGAAGATCACAAACCTGGCTTCACCTAACATACTGTAGAAAATTGAAGTAATAGATCATTTTTAGCATTTATATGTGTGAATAAAATATTACTGATGAAAGGAATTAAGGATTTGATGATACCTACATGAATTCAAGGTAGTTAAAATCAACCGGATTTTATACCATACTAAGGCATATCACCTAGTGTGAGGATCAAGGGTACTCAGCTGTACCAGAGTCTGCGTTAGAGAGCAAAGCATAAATCTGCCATTTTGGATAACTTCTAGGCTCTCTTAGGCCTTTTACCATGAATCTCACTAACCACATTTCTCAGAATGACAGGATTCTTTTCCCTTTGACTGGCGTATCCAGTGTGCATGTTAACACCACCTATGATAGCACTGCCAAGTGTTTCTGGTGTCGGTGCCGCACTGTCTCTAGAAGTTGACAGCAGAGTCTTGACTTAAGCAGCTCGCATCTCCTCCCCTGTCCCTCAGCCCTCTTTTCCTTGTCTTGCAGTACAGGGTATCAAACCCAGGACCTCCTGTGTGCTAAGCGTGCTTTCTCTACCACTGAGATCCATCTCCATCCCTTAATCTGGTGATTTCTAGCTTAACTCAAATGTGGGGACTTTGCCCTTCTCGGAAGGAATCCTGCCAGCGCCGGTCACCATGCACAAGTGCAGCACCCGGCCGTGGGAGCGTACTTCATCCCAGAAACATGAAGGGCCTATAAAACACTTGTCCATGGAAGCAAATTTCCCCATCGAAAAGAATGGAAAATCAGATGATTTGTTTTAAAGCCCAGAAAAGTTCTTTAAAAATGATTACCGGGCTGGGCATGGTGGCTCACGCCTGTCATCCCAGCACTCGGGAGGCAGACACAGGAGGATTGCTGAGTTTGAGGTTTGCCTGGGCTACGTAGTGAGCTCAGAGCCAGCCTGAACTACAAAGCGAGACCCTGTCTCAAAAAAAAAAAAAAAAAAAAAAAGATTACTGGGCCTGAGGTTTAGCTCAGTGGTTCTGTGCCTGCCTCGAAAGCACAAGGTCCAGCGTTCAATCTCTAGTGCTATAAATAAATAAATAAATGTAAAAAGGATTGCAATACTGTGATATAACACAAAATAGAAAAATAGAAAGAGAAATAAAAATTAACCTGCACTTCCCTCCGAAGACTCTCTTGGCTGCTATCAGGGAGACAAGAGAGAGGAGGGCTGGTGAAAACGGGACACTTTCACTCCAACTAATGGAATCACTGCTGTCTACTGGCTCAACGGAATCTTTTTCCTTTTGTGTAACTAGAACAAGGAGCCTGTCCATTGAAAGCTGGTCTTTCTCCTTTTGAGAATTTCAAGCAGATTCATGGCTCATACTGATACCGATTTATTTGGGTGGTGATTTCTACAAACATTTGCGCTGCTTCCCATATTTACACCACTAGCTCTTGTCATTGCAGTAACAGATTATTCTGCCTTTTGCCCGTCCTCCTCTGCCGAAGAGATCTCCCGGAAACCTCATGGTGTTGGGACATGACCACCCACAATCCCGCAGAGACAGAGAGAACGAGAGAAGGAAGGAGGAGGAGGGGTCAGCAGGAGGAGGCGAGGGGTAGAGGGCGAGGGAACAGAAGGGAAAGGGGAGGGAAGGGAGCTGGGGGCCGGAAATGAGATTCTATACAAAAAAGTAAAAGTGTAATGAGATAATAGAGAAGAACATATTCAAGAAAGTGTAAGAACTTATGTTCAAGAATTTAAGACTATAAATAGCATATAAAAAGTAATTAAAATCAATTTAGCAATATTGATTGCTGAGAGAGAGAAGGTATGGAATTTTGGGGGCCTATGAATTTTTTTCTTACTTTTATCTAAGTCATTTCTATACTTTCTTCTTCTTTGGACAAAGATAAGTGTCATAAGTTTCATCGTTTACAGAAATATATCCAGTCAACCTATTAGGAAAATATAATGTCTACTTGGACCACCAAATTATGTACAGTCGTGTGAGTCACGTCCCTAGCAAATATTAATCCCACCAAGGCCCCCTAGACACAGAGCAGTTGTGCCCCCTCCGAGGAAACCGCAGCGGTAGCTCCCCAGGTGCCGAGGACCACCCCGCACGCTGGGCCAGCAGCCGCTCCTGTGCGGAGAGCGAAGGGCCCGTCACTGCTGAGCGATACAGTCGCAGGTGACGGGGATCTCTATTTCCACTGCAACTGGGGAGGAAAAGACATATTTTAAAAGAATGCAAAAGAAGCAATGGCTCTGAGCAGCTGATTACCGAAAATAAGAGTCAACATCTATTTCACTAGACGGTTCCTTTCTCTCTGCCGGGCAAGATGTCAAAATCTGTTAATGAACAAGGTTAGCTAGAGTAATAGAGTGAAGCATAATGACTGAGGTGATTTTATACCAATTTACGGAAAATGAGTTATGGATTAGCAATTAGGTGTCTGTTTGGAGGCTTTCAAGATCATTCAAAAAATCAAACTGCTGTTTATGAAACCAAGAGTTAAATGGTTTTAAAAGTTTGGGCTTTGATAACTGAACTTTCATCATGTTTTAGGCACAGTTAATGGACAGGTGAAAAGGAGCTCACCAGCCTAAATAAAGTCATGGTTCTTTAGCGAGCGAGGCCGACAGAGGCCGCAGCGCTGCCCGGAGCGGGGCGGCGGGAGAACCGCGCACAGCGCCGCCTGCAGGTAGGTGGAAGAGCTGGCTCAGGGGCCTGGGCCTGCTCCGAAAGGAGGAGCGCCGGTCGCTGGACACAAACCAGCCTCCTGAGCAGGGACAGAAGGAGGAACTAAGTCATTTCTTCTTAGAGATGAAGCTGAAAGAGAAGCGTGATGTGGTGGAAAGCCAGAAGTGTAAGTGGAACCTACCCTCGTAGCTGTGTGCATGTCCGAAGCCGGAAAGACTAACCTCTCTGCCGTCTTACACGAAAAGTCACAAAGCAAGAGGAGGCACCAGGCAACGTTCTTCTTGATTTCCGGAGTGATCTGGATAACTTCAAAAAGCCATAAATATTTCTCCATCTTAACATGCTCTAGACCTCGGGATTCGCTTTCAGTAATGTGTCTACTGTTTTGACATGGAAAACACCTTGAAGAACTTAGAGGAAGCACCTCAACTTGAAATGCACACTTTAGTCCAATTCATTGCATATTCTCAACTTGTATCAACCAATTTGTATATTATATTTGAAAGAAATCAACTATAGATTAGGTACAATCCTTTTAGATAAGAAAACATGATTTCTCTTTCCAAAAAATTAGTTCAAGTTCACTGTTGTTTTTTGGGTATAGAAAAGTGGCTTCCATGGACCCCTTTCAAATAGAGAAATCTTTTCCAAAGTGAGTAGCGTAGGCCTGATAGGGAATATGTTTTTAAACTGATCCACAGTGACCTACCATGATAACACCTCTGCGTGATCTGCACTTATGCTGAAAGTCAAAGAGAAGCTCGAGGCTTTCGTTGCTCGTGTTGCTTGAGCTCCCCTTACGTACGCTACTGAGCTCCCTTACGTACGCTACTGAGTCCCCTTACGTACGCTACTGAGCTCCCTTACGTACGCTACTGAGTCCCCTTACGTAATGCTACTGAGCTCCCCTTACGTACGTTACTGAGCTCCCCTTACGTACGTTACTGAGCTCCCTTACGTACGCTACTGAGCTCCCCTTACGCTCCCCTTACGCTCGCTACTGAGCTCCCTTACGCTCGCTACTGAGCTCCCTTACGTAATGCTACTGAGCTCCCTTACGTACGCTACTGAACTGACCCAACCTGTTGTTGAACACGCAGACCTTCTGAGAGTCACTTGGGCGCTTTTACAAACCTCATTAGCAGTTCTGGGAGTGGATCCGGGTGGTAACTGTGCACATGATGGGCTCGTGTCCCTCTCGCGCAGGCTCCCGGGCTCTGCGCCCTGCAAGCTATCGCTGAGCCAGGGCCAGTTAGAATACGCAGCCTGCAGCCTTCAGGCTCATACTGGTAGCTTCCTGGGTACCAATTATTTCATACCTTCAGCACTCGTGGGAGAGAGTTGTAATTAAAGAAATGCCAGTGATTGAGAGATGATAGCCAATAATATAAGCAAGTAGATGTACTTATATTCAAGGATATTTCTGAAGTACTGCTGCTCGTGAAGAATGCTGCTCAGCTAAGGAAATCTGAGCGTGCAGATAGGAGTATGTGCAGTTCTTCCACTGGGTGGTTATAGGGATCTAATAACTCCGAGACCCCCACACAGCCGCAGGCAGACATACGTGAGGACAGTGCCTAGAATGTTCCACGCCGCTAGCGCGTTGTCCGTGTTCCCTCTTTACTTCTCTTTCCGGGGTCCTAGAGCTCCTTGCCCTGCTGGTACCTCGGCTCCTACCGTGCCATGACCGGACTGTCACATTGTGTCTCAACAACTCGAAGCTTCTGTACATGAACTTCCCCGCACCTTGTAGTCTCCCGCTGTGAGCTGTACACTGTTCCGGGCCTTTCTCATTTTTCTTTCTGAGCTTGTGGATGAGAGTACCTTTCATGTAACTGGCTTCTGCCTCTCAAATTAACATCTGAAACTATTCTCTTACCCTCTGGGTTTTCCACTGTTAGCACACAAGTGTTTATAGAACTCAGAAGAAATGAAGACCGTTAAAATGAACTGTGTGTCACAGACAGGCATTTCCTAAGCCACACAGATCTGGGAACTAACCAAGGTTCATATATTTTTTAAAATACAGTATGATATGCATAAAATCAAATGCTGTTTGAGTAGGGCAGGGCTAATCCACTGTCGTTCTATAAAATTTTTAACTGATGTAAATAGCAAGAAAATACTGACATAGTGCTTGAAAGTTGAAAAAACAATCCAGTGCAGAAGAGGCTCTTCGCATGTGTGTGTTCGAATCCGGATAGTAAACAGTCCTTGTCACAAGCTTCAGGGAAAAACCCTCTTTTCCTATAACTGTCAAGCACTCCTACAACATTCGCGGTCCCACACGTGTTCCTGTCTTTCTTTCCCTCCTGATATTACATCTTTTGCACATTTAAGCCGTGACCAATGATAACCAATAACAGTCTCTGTCAGTCACCCTTCAGGCAGCCAGCTTTTGTAATAAAAATGCCACGGTTCCCCACGGAATCTCTTTTAAAGTTCAGATTCTTCTTTTACCTAAAGGGCAATGTAGGGAGAGAGAAATGGTGAACGATTCCAATATAAAAATATGAAATTCAGCAGACGAGGCTCTTATCACACCCCAGTCACCTTGTCGTACGTACACAAAAAGTTTACAAAGTTTGCGGCAGCCCACTTACACATTTAAAAACATGTAAATTATGTTTAAAACCTCCTTACTATCTTAGAGTATTTCCATAAATTATCCTTCAATTTTTAATAGAGTGGTTTTCAGCCAGATCAGCCCACGCGTTTTCTTCCCACCTGTGTCGATCTGACATCGGCCTGGCTTCCGCTTTAGACCCGTGTGGATCACCGGAAGCTGAGCGAGCATTTCTGCCGTAAGTCACACCCTTCTGCTTGGCCTGTGCACCTTGGGTCTCCCGGCGGAATCTCTGAAACATCAGTTGCTTAAATGTAAAATAAATGCCCATGAATCCAAACTGATCTTTCCCCTGTGTGTTACGATAAAGTGGCATCCTGAATACAAGAAAGAAAGAAAGAAAGAAAGAAAGAAAGAAAGAAAGAAAGAAAGAAAGAAAGAAAGAAAGAAAGAAAGAAAGAAAGAAAGAAAGAAAGAAAGAGAGAGAGAGAGAGAGAGAGAGAGAGAGAGAGAGAGAGAGAGAGAGAGAGAGAGAAAGAAAGAAAGAAAGAAAGAAAGAAAGAAAGAAAGAAAGAAAGAAAGAGAAAGAAAGAAATAAGTGGGAGGGAAGAGACAGATTTTCCAAAAAGAAGAATCTTGTAAAATGTATGTGGGTCTTTTTCCATCCTGCATGTAGGAAAGGAATACAATGCACTTCTGAGGTCTAGTGTATGACGAGAGAGGGGGTGGTTGGACAACTGCATGGATGGCTGTGTCTCCACCCTGCGAGCGGGTGGGCATGACCGGTCCTAACCCACCCTGACCCTACGGACACCTGGAAGGACAGAGGATGAGGCAGAAGTGACTCTTCACCTCTGTGGTGTCTTCGGTGTCCTATGACCCCAATATCACTTTTCCTGAGAGAAACACCCAGAAAAGCACCAGAGGTGAAGTGGCCTACAAGAAATACAGGGACACGGGCTGGGGATGTAACTCAGTGGAGACACCGCCTGCCTCACAAGTGCTAGGTCATGAGTTCAATTCCTGAACTGCAAAAAGGAAAAGGAAAAGAAATACGGGAATGAAACCCTCAGAGCTGCCAACATCAAAAATAACATCTGGGAAGCTGTCATGCCAGCAGGCAGCAAAAATACCTGCGAGCTGCCGGGCGTGGTGGCTCACGCCTGTCATCCCAGCACTCGGGAGACAGAGACAGGAGGATTGCTGAGTTTGAAGCTTGCCTGGGCTACATAGTGAGCTCAGAGCCAGCCCAAACTACAAAAGAGAGATCCTGTCTCAAAAAAAAAAAAAATACCTGTGAGCTGAGTGAGGTGTGCTGTACTATTTCGGATTTTGGTACAGAAAAGGGACATTAAGTAAAAACTATGGAGATCCAATAAATTGTGGGCTATCCTTAATAACAATGGGTCAAATTTGGTAGCTAACAAATTTATCGTAAAATTATAAAATCATGGGGGAACTGAATGTGGCATATTTGGGAACTTTTAATATTGTCCCATTTTCCCCTAAATGTGAAGCTGTCAGAAAAATGAATTTTTAAAAAGAAAAAACATGCAGCCATTCCCATAAGTGTGATATGTGGACTACAGTGGTTTGGAGTACCCCTTTACAGTATCACCAATCAGAATGTTGTCCACGACTTAGAGCGGCAGTCATCAATTTAATCACACAAAACCATATTCAGTATTATTTCCGTGTGACACAAAAGAAGTATTTGCTTTTTCTCAGATGAGCAAATCTTACTCAGTTTATCTGCATGACTTTAGAAAGCATTTTGCCCATCACTGTTCTCTAACAGCAACCCGCCAACAGCTGACCCAGAAGGAATTCTGATTTCCGGTTTTCTTCCGGGTTATCCATGAGTTCCTCTTCTTTTAAAATCCATGGATCTAAAGATTGTGCTTCACAGCTCAGAGAATTGAAGATCCAGGGTGAAAAATGAAAGAAAGTATCTTAAACTGGCAATCAGAGTGCCAACTCTGCGAGGATGTGTAGGCTCAGAGGTTGTGCTGACTGATTATGCTGGGTGCCTGCAGGGTGACGGTGCCCATGACTGTTTTTAGTGAGTTCCTGTGTTCCGCTGGCAGCTAGCGTAGGGTCCATTGCACAGTTCGGCATCTTGGTGCCAGGCACAGTCTCTATCTTTCTGAATGTTTGACTCATAAATAAAAGCATTTATCATCATTTGATGTTAGAGAGATGAGTTTTTGTTCTCCCTCTGTATTCAGCACTCTTCTGCTTTAGAGCACACCTTTCCTGTTCCAGGTGACTGAGTTTTCCTTGTACTTTCAGGAAGTTGACCAGTTGGTCTGGGTCCCTCCTCCATGAGACCTTTAAGGCCTGTCTGTGGCAAGCCTCTGGATCTGGAAAGCATGGTTATTTGATATAAGGCATGAGGACCCTTGCATAGAAGGCTTCATCCTCCCTACATGCAAAAAAATCAGTTTTTTTAATATAAGATATACATATACATGTATATGCATACATACATCTGTAGAAAGTTTTCTTTCCCTTACTTACTGTAAACATTTCTAGCTGAGAGGAATATAACAGAAATACATACAAGTTGGGCCGGAGGGTTAGCTCAGTGGTTCCGGCGCCTGCCTCACAAGCGCAAGGTCCTGAGTTCGATCCCCGGTAACCACATATAATGCTGGACATGGAGACTCACACCAACCAACAATCAACACCGCATACCACAATGCTGGACGTGGTGGCCCACGCCTGTCATCCCAGCACTCGGGAGGCAGAGACAGGAGGATTGCTGAGTTTGCGGCGGCTTGCCTGGGCACCATAGTGAGCTCAGGGCCAGCCTGACCTACAAAGCAAGACCCTGTCTCAAAAGGAAAAAAAAAAAAATAATAATAATACAAGTTGCAAGGTAGGAGAAGGGAAAGCAAATCTTGGATTTTTTTTCTTGAAGTAAATTTAAACTTTATCCTTATAACAGGTACTCCTAGGGTTGTGGTCTAGGAAACCTTGGCATTTCCTTCTCTGGAGTATACTTTTATCTGATTATAGTTAAGAAATAGGTACAATGTTTTGATTCAGGAGAGCCTTGTGTGATGGGGAAAACCCCCAAGATATTGGGAGAGAGGTTAAAGGAGTCCTGGAGTTTGTTAGAAAGCCTTTGTGTCCTGTGTGTGCTGACTTCAGAGATGGTCTGTCATCCTATAGCAGAAAGGTCTAGGTGAAGGTCCCACATTAGAACAAGGTAAACAGAACAGTAACTAGAGTATTAGTCACTCATTAAAATATGGGGAATTATGGACTCCACAAAGTATACAAAATATACCACAATGTATTTGTAGAGTGGTGTTTCTCTTTAAATTCCGAAGTATGACAGTATGTAGTATCATTATTTTGCCTTAAAATCAGGAGTTTTTTAAGTGGAAAACTTAAAAATGTAGGAAATTTCAGACAACCATAAACAGTGATTTTACAGACTATCAGAATTCTTATTTACATAACAAAAATATGAAGCCCTCAGAAACATAATTAAATATCATATTTCTAGGAGATATATATATATATATGTATTCAGTTCTGTCCAAAATGATAACAAAGTAAATATTTTGATCTTCATTTTCCCTTTTTCCCAGCTGTTTCATTAGCTATAATTCAAGACATTATACTGCAATGAGTCGTCACTATGAAGTGAACCAATGAAAATTTGAAATTACTCTCTAAAAATCTACTAAGGCAGTCACCAACCTTTGGACCACAAAATTTGTCCAAAGATAAATTTCTGCACAAAAATAAAATAATTAAATAAATATTCCTATTTCTCAGAAAAGAAAATATTTGACTTTTGTAATTATATCAAGGACACCATGATTATGAGAAATGTTTATAGAACTGAAATTGTATAATAAGAGTATTTCCTTCTAATATTTTAGATTAGTGGATATGAAATATAGGCTTTTCATAGTTCTATTGCATTTTCTTAGCTAATTGGACACATACATGCCCAAAGACAGTATCTTTAAATTGTGCCATTTAACTCAGAATGGTTTCATGTTTCCAGCAATTTCTTGTCTTTCTGTTTATGCTTTGGGAATCTTCTATAATTATGTCCTTTCTCTTCCTATGTTACAGTTGGTGGAATAAATTCTTATGAACTTAAAAGGCCAGAGAGAAATGGCCTCCGTGCTATCAAAGAAAACACTTTGCAAAAGTACATTGTATGAAGTGTACAAATTGAACTGCATTAAAGGTTTTTAACTTCTTTTATCTTAACCCCTCCCTAGAAATATGCTTGTTCTGGAAGCACGACTAAGAAACAAAAATGGTCCGCCTGACTGTGGCAGCTAATAGTGCACAGCCTACAAATTGCTGAAGTTCAGGAGGGAGGCGGCGTCTTCATTTAATATTGCTGCCATACTCGGTCAAGCATTAAATAAAAGTTTCTGAAATCCTTGTATCTCCTTTTCTTCTTTTATTTTTAATTAAAGCTGCAGAGAATCATTGATTGAAATGTCTTTTATCCCCTTATTGCTTTTTTTTTAAAAATGTTACCTCATTCTTTTATACTCCTCCTTAATCATGAATGCAAATAAAATTCAAAGTGTAATCAGCAGCTGCTGATTGAGGGCACTGAGCAAACTGGGTTGCCATGGGAACCGTGAAGTCAGTCCTTGACCAGACAAAGAATAATACCTGGGATGAGTGGGCCTGCGTGTGTGTGTGCACGCACATGCATACACATGTGCGTGCCTGGTTTGTGTGTGCATGTGTTTAATAGTTTTAAAAGAACAACTAAATAGTTCACAGTATTTTTCCTAAACAAACGGTTCCTTCTTAGATATTTAAGTCAGATGGCGGCGCATGGATTCAGCTAGGCCACGGCACTGGGGTGAGGCCGTCCTGCTGGAGACAGGACGGTCCGAGCCAGGATGGGGCCAGCAGCACGGGGATGGCGTCATTCGAGCACAACCGAACGCCCGGATGCTGGATGCCTCCCTTTGCAAACAAATAAACAATTAACGTAATTATTCAGCCTGTTATTGCTGCCATTATCTTTGTGTTCCCTTCTCCAAAGGGCGTTGCAACATTTCAATTTTATTTTCTCCTGGGAAAGAATTAGTCCCCGCTCTCAGCTGCTGGGGAAAGTACCGCGAAGCTTGTTAAGCGTTGGCTGGAAAGGTCACAGCGCCGAGGGGCGGCCGGAGCAGAGGCAGCCGCGCCCGCGTCCCGCTCCCTCGGCACGAGCTGAGGCCCCGACCCAGGGCCTGAGCGCTCTCAAGCGGCTGCCCGGTGGCCATCGCAGGCCGCGGCAGGATGAGACCCCGGCTGTGGGATGGCACTAAGAGTCAGCGGCCAGCTTCTAGCTGGAACCCGCAGCAGCGCAGTTCCGCCTCCTGGCCCCTGGTTCCCCGGAGGAGAAACCTGTTCGTGCTGCAGAGAAAGACAAGCCGTCGTTCTTCCGGCGGAGCGTGGGGAAGGAAGTTCGCAGCGCGTGGGCAGGTCGCGTGCCAGTCGCCACAGGCCTGGGCGGGCGCCTCGTGCCTGCTCCCTCGCCCGTTTGCGGGGAGGCAGGGACGCCGCGCCCCGGTGCCCACGCGGCGGCCCACGGGGAGGCGCCCTCGGTACCGGCCGTGCGGGGCGGACCGCGGATCGTCCCCGCTTGCCGGCTGACGACCCAGGAGCGCAGCGAGTCCAGAAACTTGTCTAAGATCCTGGAACAAGCTACTGACAGGGCATAAATTAGAATTTACTCCAAAAGGGATGGGTGACTTTCCAAGAAGACTGCACTGTTTTTCTGACGCGGTAGATTTTGAGTTAAGTACAGACCTTGGCAAGAAGGATCCTCACTGCAGTGAGAAAAATATAGACATAGCATCCCTGTGTGGTTGGAGCCTGTATGTGTTCTTAAAACTGTACATCGCACCGCGAGCAACCGATGAGCACGTGACCTCTGGCTTATTTGCACTTTCTCCCAGAACTTTGCTGTATTTTCTCTGGTTTTCTTCTCTCCTTATTTCAAAGACAACCTTTCTGTTCGCTTAGGTGTAAGTTACTAACCTGTAGCTCACTCTCGCTGGTCGATCTCAAGTGAATACTTGGTTCCCACTGGTTTTACTTTGTACATTTTCATTGTCTGCTTTTGTGGTTATCCATGGTAGTGTGTGTGTGTGTGTGTGTGTGTGTGTGTGTGTGTGTGTGTGTGATGGGTGCACTGTGGTCACCAACAGTTTAGGCTACACTTTTATAGACGCCTGCTATTCTTCTTTCTTTAGGGGCACAGGCTTATCAGAGCTAATAAAGTCCATTGAAAACTAGGAGGCGACTGACTGACTACAGA
This sequence comes from Thryonomys swinderianus, assembly GCA_004025085.1. Taxonomy (NCBI): domain Eukaryota; kingdom Metazoa; phylum Chordata; class Mammalia; order Rodentia; family Thryonomyidae; genus Thryonomys; species Thryonomys swinderianus. The sequence goes on from PVIC010027001.1 coordinate 20,623, forward strand.
GGGTTCCCCTCTGGAGTAGCAGGCAAGCACATTAAAGCAAAGACACCCCCTTTCCAAACAAGGGAAGGAACTGTCTTCTATTTGTGCATCTCGAGGGAACCTCAAGCTAACTTAGCCCAAACAAAATTTAAGATCAGTGCTTTGACTTCAAGTAACTTTGAAATCAGCACTAACCTGCTGCAGCACTTTGGCTGACTGCGGGCCAGGGAGCCGTCTCTGGAGAGAAGAGGGAAACGGACGGAGTGAAGAGGGATGGGTGCTCGCATCTGTACCCCATTCTGCCAGGACCATCCGATGGCACGCTATACCCACCCATCCTTCCGTACTCTGCCCAGGTGAATTTCATTTGAAAGTTTCAAAACTCTTGTAACTGGCCATTTCCAATTGTATAAGCTTCATCATTTTAGAGAAGATCTGTTTTTTATTACAATAGGGCCCCAGGCCTCATTTTACCATGTTTCAAAAAAATGTAAAGCTCTTATATTGTACAGGAAGACTTGTATCAATAGCTTCAAATTATTATCTGGCAGAGACTAGTTGAAAACTCAACCATTTCTTCAATTTCTCTAGATAAATGCAAACTGGACTCATTATAACATTTTTAAAAAATAACAGACTTAACTAAAAGTTTGTCATTTATATTTAAATGCTGACATATCTCCTATTGGTATTATTATGATATCTCTTATTTCCTACCTTTATTTTCTCAATTTAGCTATTTTATTAACTGCTTTCTTCTTTTTTAAAAAAGAGAAAAGAACTTCGGAATATAGCAATACGATTTACTACCCATTTCTTTGGCATCTGGAGGAGCATTCTAGTAAGAAATCTACTTGTTGAAAACCTCAAAAGATAATACAATGTATAAAATTCTGGATCAGTTAAGAGTAAACAAACTTTTATTTTCCAAATATAATTTTTTTTTTTTTGAGACAGGGTCTCGCTTTGTAGTTCAGGCTGGCCCTGAGCTCACTATGGAGCCCAGGCAAGCCACCATGAACTCAGCAATCCTCCTGTCTCTGCCTCCCGAGTGCTGGGATGACAGGCGTGAGCCACCAAGCCCAGCACTGTGGTATGTGGTATTGATGGCTGGTGGGCGTGAGTCTCCATGCCCAGCATTGTATGTGGTGACCAGGGATCGAACTCAGGACCTTGCCCTTGCGAGGCAGGAGTGGGAACTACTGAGCTAACCCTCCAGCCCCCAAATATAATTTTTAAAATAAATGAAAACATGCTTCATTTCTCCTTTATTCTTTCAGTTTGGGGCTCTTTTAACATACACTGAAAATAATCGTGTGCCTTTGATAATGGTATGTTACCTAATGGTGGGATAATTTTCCATACTAAAGCTGATTCACCAGCCATGTAGTTAAAGACCTTCTTATAAGACCTTTATGGTTTGATACATTAATGGCTTTCAATACCTATTTTGATCCTTTATCCACATGTAAGATGGTAAGAATGTGTTTTTTTTTTTCTTTTCTGTGGTACCTGAGGTCGAACATGGGCCCTCGTGCCTCCAAGGTTGGTGGGTCGCCACTTGAGCTAAATCCCCGGCCCCAGAATGTGGTTTTATCCCTCTTTTCCCGTTTCCTCTCTTTCTGCCAAGTAGAACAGGGGCGCGGGAGCCTCCCCCGGGTTGCCTGGCCTCTGATCTGCCCCCGGCCTGACCGCCAGCCCGCCAGGGCGCCTTCTCCAGACCCTCCACTCACAGAAGCGTAAAAAAATAAAAATAAACACCTTCAACATTGGTCATAAATTTGATAACTCACCCAATAAGCTAAGAAATGAAAAATTTCTTACCTATTTTTGCCCCACAGAGGAAGATACAATACACCTAAAACAACCTGACAGTCTTTAATGATACACTTTAAATTTCAAATAAGTGTATTAAATGTATTGGTTTCTAGTGTTATATTCCTCCCAGGGAGCCGGCACCCCGCAAACACAGACTTACAATCTTTTGAATAAGGAGGTTTAAGGTTCTTTATCTCGTCTGTTAAAAAGAGGAGTGCGCGCGCGCTTCAAGACCTCTGGCCGTCGGGCCGCCCGCCCTCCGTCGCTGGTGAGCGCCGCGCCCGCCCACGGTGCCCGCGGCCTCCGGGCTCCTCCGGGCCCCGCGTGGGCTGCCGCGCGCCGCAGGGACGCCTTCCTCTCCCGAAGCGGTTTGAAGCCGCAGCGTCTGCAATTGCTGCAGATGGACCGTTACGCAAAGCGGAGCCCGGAGCCTCCCGGGCTGGGGAAGAAAAGCGCTTCGCGGCCTTCGAGCGGCCTGCGCTGCGGCCCCGGAGCCGTCACCAGCGGCGGGAGCGGCGAGTGCCTCCCGGCCGGATCGGGCCGAAGGACGGGCCTGCCGGGCAGGTCCCCGGGCCTCCAGGGAGCAGGCCGAGCCGGAGCAGGAGGGAGCAGCGGGGACCGCAGCTCCGCGCCGGGCGGACTGGAGAAGCCGGCGAACGAGGCGCGCGTCGCAGGGCCTGGCCGCGCCCGAGGAGAGCGCTCCACGCGGGCCGTGTGAGCTCCGGGGAGGCAGCGGCGCAGGCCGGGCCGCCCGCCCTCGGCCTCGCGCTGCCGCTCCCCAGGCAGAGGCGCCGCGTTCGCGCTTCCCAGCAGCCCGAGGGGCTCGGGCGCTCACGGGGGCCACGAGCCGCCCGCCCGCGCGTCATGAGCACAGCCGACGCCGAGTGCGGGGCTCTGCGAGCAGCCGCGAGGAAAAAGGCCGCAGAAAGGGGGGAAATCGGATTTCATAGCTCCACGCTGATAACTTCCATGCAGCTGTTCCGGGCCTAAGCTCATTAGATGAAGCTGACAATAAAACGAATTTTTTATCATTACGGATCACACCCCTGTCACATAACAGCACGAGACATACATAGAGAAGCGGAGCAGGCTGGGGATGAGACGTGCTCGGCCCCGTCAGGACCAGGTTTGCGCGTGAGGCCCCGTGTCTCTCGCTGACCTCACGCGATGGGTAAATGATGTTCGCAGAATCAGATCGCAGTGCAGTGAAGAGAGCCGCGGGTGTGTTACCCTCAAAGCGGCTATCTGTTGCCTAACTACTGGCTCTCGCTGTGTTTTGAGTAATTTAAATTGAAATATCTCCCAGGATAAGTAGAATCTTGACATCTTTCTTTTAAATTCTTCGAGATATAATGAAGTACCTGTTACCAGGATTGTTAAAAGAGAAATTCTGTTTCAGTTTAATAGACTGATCGTGATTTGATAAATTTTAAGTAAAATTATTTTTCAGTTTTATAAAATATTAGTATTGAAATTAGTAATGTAAATAAAAACAGAAAGAAATTAATGCAGAGGCAGCTTTTTCTAATTGAAGAGAAATGTGGGAAGAGACCAAAGCAAAGCGCAAAGTTCATTGAATCTACAAGGTCTGTATGTGTTTAGCTAAGAGATTTCTTAGTATATCTGTTCGATATTAATTATTTATGAAGCTTAACATTGAATAATATGAATAACTAGA
>PVIC010027002.1:0-24158 GCA_004025085.1 Thryonomys swinderianus
CTAAGAGAGCTATAAATTAAATAAAGTGATAGTTAATGTTTATTGAATCCAATGAATTCATTCTCTCAAGATCCCATCTGTCTGACATTGATTATGGGCACCCTTAAAATTTCTAATCGTTGGTCATTTGTAAGAGGGATGGATGTGGAAATCTGCACATGGTCTTAGACCTGGCCAAGCTATCTGGGGGCATCTCAGACTATGGCAGAGACACAGAAGGAGGAGAATTTTCCACAAAAACGGATGTCCTTGGAAAAGCACACAGAAGTCACCCTCCCCATGCCTGCTGGCCCATCAGTACTGAGGTAGGGACACAAGGAGGAAGCAAGTATAGGAGAGCTTTGTGGACGTGTTGAGCAGGTCCTTCCCTCCCCTCCACACACAGTGAGTGCATCCTAACCCTCTCCCTTCCCCCTCTACAGATGAGGCTTCCTGATGTCCAAGCCCCTCCCCAGATAGCTGCCTTTAGCTAATGGCCAGCTGGGCAAAGCCCAAAGGCGTGGCATCCTTAGGGACAGACAGATATTTTCAGGGAGGCCAGGCTCATGGTGGGAGGCACTGAGTGAAAAAGATGGGCTGAAAACCAGCAGCACCTAAGACAGATACTGAACAAGCAGGCCCCAGGCAGGGTCATGACAGAGAACAGAAGGGCTCCTCCACAGCCTAACCTCAAGGGCAAAATGAATAGGTCATCCCAGCTCCTCCTCCTCCTCATTCCTGATGACGTTCCACAGGATTCCCCCTTGTCCTGAGACTGTACCCCTTGTCCTGAAGCCCTTTTCCCATCCCTCCTCCACCGTTTCCCCAAACCAGTGTTCTCCTGTGATCTCTATGTATCCTTTCAGGTATCCAGAAAAAAGAAGGAAGACAAACAAACCCCTTCAAGGGAACGCGAAGAGCTCTGAGAAACTGAAGACAGGGAGTGGCTGACAGTGGATGGGGGAGTCTGCCACCCATAGCGATGGGCCAGGCAATCAGTGACCACGTGAGAGAGACTTCAAGTTTGTTCTCAGGTCTCCAGAAAAATTTACTAGCATAGACAGGAAGAATTACAGTAGTAGATTACAGTGATGTTGGAAATAAAATCAGCCTCTTAGGAAGTGCGTGTGTGTGTATGTGTGTGTGTGTGTCTGTCTGCCTGCCGGTTTTTTCTGCCGTCTCTCTACCCTTTCTTTCCCTTTCTCCTCTCCCTCCCTTATTCCCCTTTCCATTTGAAAAAGTTCTTCCCACTTCCCAATATCTATCTTCCATTTTGCTCCTTGTTTCTCACAAAAGAGAAATAATGTGACATTTAAAATTTTGTGACTTATTTCACTCCAAGTTATGGTCTTCAATTACATTCACTTACCTACAAATAGCTTAAGGTTTTTCTTTATGACAGAGTAGTGCTCCACTATATATAGATACCATATTTTTAAAGGTAAATTTGATATGTTGCCAGAATTCTTGATTTCTCTACTACATCTACCAAGCAATAGTCAGGTAGAAATGTAAGGAAAAAGTGAATTTTAGTCGCAGGCCCTATATACACAATTGTCAAAAATGTAGTGGAGATTTCTTGGAAAGGGAAAATGCTATTCATGATCTCCAGAAAATGAGCTTTACAAACACACCAGTAATTTATAATGTCAAGTGTACAGTATTTTTCCTTAGGATCTACATGTTAATTTCCAAATTTGACAAAGTAATGATATGTCAAAAAGGTGGTAGTGCAAGAATGTGAGGGGCTAACTGCACACAGAAATATGTCATATAAAGAAGGCTCTGAGAAAGTCAGAGGATGGCTCCTGAGACTTGATCAGGATACAGCTGGTATCTGAATCTATAGCCCATGTGTATCAGATAGAGGAAGGGCACTAGTGTGGCAGTTCTAAGCCAATTACAGGTGGTGAATACTTCCCCCACCCATCCTGCTTTATTCCCAACAGTAAAAACATCTATGAGTGTATGAAATGAAAGATATATTGTAAAGGGTAAAAATAGTCAAACAAATCCAAAATATTTCATAACATATTTTTATTTACCATGCAAAGGCAGAAACTCACCCACATATGTAGTGGCATCACAGATTTATGATACAGATATCCAGTGAGAAGTATACCTTCTTTACTTATTATAATTGATCTAATCTTTTTGATCTATTATCCTAATGAATAATGGGGAGAGACTTAAGCTCTCAAATTAATTATATTTAATGAACAAATAATTTTTGTTTTAAATATTTATTCTGAAATGTAAGTTTACAGGAAGTTATAGAAAATATAGAGGTTTCATATACCCTTCATCTTTTTCTGCATCTATTGAGAATATCATATGCTTTTCGTCCTTGGTTTTGTAAATATAGTGTGTTACATTTATTGATTTGTGTAGTAAGGTGTGCATCTCTGGGATGAATCCGATTTGATCACAGTGTGTAACTTTCCTGATTTGTGCAATCTGTTTGCCAGTATCATATTGGGGATTGGTGCATCTATGTTCATTAGGGAAATGGGCCTGCAGTTCTCTTTTTTGTTTGGATCTTTCTTTCTCTCTCTCTTTTTTTAATCAAGGTAATGTCTGCTTCCAGGAATGATTTTGGGAGTACTGCCTCTTTTTCTATTTCATGAAAGTGTTTGACAAGTATAAGTATTAGGTCTTCTCTAAAGTTCTTCTAAAATTCAATAGTGAATCTGGCAAGGTCAAGGATTTTCTTTATTGGTAGTTTTTAAATTTCAGATTTAATTTTATGGGTGATATTAGTTTGTTTAGAATTTTTATGTCTTCATTCAGTTTTGGTAGTTAATGTGTATCTAGGAATCTGTCCATTTCTTCTGTATTTTCCATCTTATTAGAATACAGGCTCTTGCAGTAGGTATTGATCTGCATTTCTGCAGGATCTGTTGTGGTTTCATCCTTTCATTCCTAATTGCATGGATTTGCATATTTTCTTTCCTTCTTTTGATAAGGTTGGCAAAGAGTTTGTCAATTTTATTTAACCTTTCAATAAAACAACTTTTCCATTCATTGATTCTTTGTATTGTATTTTTATCCTCCAAAATTCTGCTCTCATTTGTATAATTTTCTTACTTGTACAAATTTTGGGCTTGACTTGGTCTTCCTTTCCTGAAGTTTGATGCTCAGTGTTAGGTTGTTTATTTGAGCCATTGCTGTTTTCCTGATATGGATGTTTACAACTATAAATTTCCCTCATAGGACTGCTTTCATTACATCTCACACGTTCTGGTATACTGTATTGTCATTATCATTTAATTGTTGAAGCTGTCTGACTTGTTTAATTTCATCTGTGACCCACTGGTTATTTGGGAGGGTATTTAATTTTCAGGGGGATTATTTAATTTCCATGTGTTTATGAAATTCTTCTTTCTTTTGTCATTGATTTCCAATTTCATTACACTATGGTCTCATAACATGCATGAGATAATTTTAATTCCTTTGTATTTATTTAAGCATGTTCTGTGATCTAGTATGTGGTCTATTTTGGAGAATGTCCTATGTGCATCTGAGAAGAATGTACATATTAATGGTATGAGATGGAACACTCTGAAGACATCTACAAAGACCATTTGATCAAAAGTTTGGCTCAATCCTCATATTACACTGTTGACTGTTCATCTAGTTGATCTGCCTATTTGTGTTAACTGGGGATACTGTTGTCTCCCACTACAGCTGTGTTAGAGCTTATATGATTTTTGATGTCTGTTAATATTTGCTATAGCATATACTGCTATTTGATATATATATATAAAATTATACATATATATATGATTTTTATCTCTTCCTCTTGAATTGTTGCCTTTTCTAGAATGTAGTGGCCTTCTTTCTCTCTCTTAATTAGTCTTGGCTTGAAATCCACTTTGTCTGCAAATACAATAGCTACTCTGCTTTTTCCAGGTTCCTACCACATGGAATATTGTTTTCTATCTTCTGACCTTCAGTCTATGAATTTGTTTTTGAATTAAATGTGTTTGCTATATGCAGCAAAATGTTGTATTTTGTTTCTTGATCCACTGTGGCAGCATGTTTATTTTGATTGGTGAACTGAGACTATTAATATTGACAATTATAACTGATATGTATTGTCTTATCTTTGTCATATTATTTTATGTTTGTTGGCTTTCTTCTTTCCTTTTATGCTTAATTTCTTGCCTTGATGGATTACTTCTGTTGGAGTTCCTGGATATGTAATCTTGATTGTCTCTTGCTGGAATGGCCTTCAGAACTCAGATCTCTTTGGAGTGCTGGTTTCGCAGTCATGAATTTCTCCAGGTGTTCTTTGTCATGAAATTATCTTATTTCTTCATCAGTTTTGAAACATAGTTTTGGGAGAGTATATAAACCTGGATTTGAGTTTGTTTACTTTTACAGCTTGCAATACTTCACTTCAGGCTCTCCTTGACTTGAGAGGCTCTCCTTGACTGCTGTGATTCTGATGGACTTTCCTTTAGAGGTGTTTTGTTTCTTTTCTCTAACTGCTTTTAATATTCTGTTCTTGCATTTAATTTCTGGGTTCTTGACTACTTATACTTTGGGAAAGATTTTTTATTTTGGTTAATTGGAGTCCTATATGCCTCACTGTATGTCAAATTCTTTTTCCATGTTTATTTCCTGCCATTAGTTCTGTGAACAAATTTTTGTAATGTCATCTCTGTTATCTCCTGCTTTTGAATTGACTCCAGTCAATCTTATGATATTCTTTGCATCACCTAGCAGCAGTTGGATTAGTTTCTCTGGTCCCCTTTTAAGAGCTCTCTCTTTGCAGGCTCACCAACTGCAATCTTGTCCTCTATATATGATATTCTGTCCTAACATTGGCTAATTTTTCTGTGTAAACTTCTAAAGGAATTTTTAATCTCCTAGGTATCTGTTTGAATCTGTTTTATGAATTCCATTTTTTTCTGTGTGTTCGTGGTTTCCATCATTTTCCTGAGTCCCTGTTTTTTTTTTTAATGTCTATCTGTTTTAGAGTAACTAAGCATGTCTTTCTGGTCACTATTTCTGTACTTATCTGAGAAATTATTTTTGCTATGAATTTTTCTAGAGCCTTGTTCACCTGCTTTATTACTTCTGTTACCATTTCAGAGGGTTCATGTGGGTTGCTTTTGGATTGTTCCACCTCATTGCCTCCTGGATTTGCCTTTGGTGAGCTGAAGGGACTGGATCTCTTCTCAGAAGTGTCTTCTAGGCATAGCTGACCTTTGGGTTTTGAGTCTGTTGTATGATCCTATCTCTTCAATTTATTGGGGCTTAAAAGTTTCTGCCTATTTGGCCCAGGCTCCAGTTCTTTGGTACTAGCTTACATTTTTTTAAAGAACCTTAGGGAATCTTAGTCTTGTTATACTAGGACAAACAACTGATTAGCACAATTGTGTCATCTTCTCTAAAGTAGTACAATCAACAAAAACAATAGCATCATATACAGCCTAGAAAATGGAAAGCTGTAATGACTATTAGTTTGCTACCTTTAACTGTATGAACTAGATTTTTTTGTTATATAACAAAAATCTATAATGAATCTGAAAATTGTATGCAGTAAATAAATCCTTAATGTGGCTCTTAAAAAGAATTTTATCCACTGGGAAAAGATTTAAAAGGGATTGTGGGCAGTGCAGAGAAATGGAAGAAGATAAAGGGATCAAAAGCAAGGCTGGAGGGCAAAACTTTAGGCAACTGGTGAAGAAGATAGGAAGAAAAGGTAAAAAGAAGTAACAACAAAAGAACTAGAAACCATGTTCAAATTATCAAGAAACAACAAGAACCAGAAAGGAGGAAAAAATGAAAGAAAAATGCAAAGGAAAAATAAAGAAGAAAAAGTCCAATTTAAAGTGTGTCTCTATCACTAGCAGGCAGCACAGGGAGACACAGGCCAGAGCTGACTTGATTAGTCCTAGCAAGCCGGAGCTGGCCACAGCTTCACGGTGGGTGGTGGATAACCCCAGCTGAGCTGCGCCTTTAGCTCCACTGAAGTTCAGGCCAGTTTCTGGCTATGAGGCTGGAACTGGATTCCTTGAGCCTACAACAGTTCATGTGCCTACTATCAACTTGAACCCCATTACCTGTCATCTTGCTGACTTGAACTCAGCATTCACAGTGAGACATCAGGAGCCACTAGATAGAATCAGACAACAGCTGTTCTGAGTTCTGAGCTCAGTTGGCCCCTCTCCAAAATGGCTGCTGATCAATCACCATCTTCTGGGTAAGGTCGAAACCCAGATAACTCACCAGCTGCAGCAATCTGGTGAGGCTATTGCTCTGTTCCACTGGTGCATTTCTCTGTGGGGGATTCTGGGGTTACCTATAGTCATTGTGCATCTGCAGGTTCAACTTACCATTCCTACACCATTAGCTCAGGCACTGGGAGAGAGTGTTGCTTGTTATCTTCCTCCTCCCTATTAAAGTCTCCTCTTTGTTGTCCCCATGAACTTTAATTCTCTCATATCCTTCCTGTGTCCCAGGGACCATTTTTCTCCTCTTTCTGTTCCTCAAGCCACTATATTCCAGTACCAAGACACCAAATCTGAAAGTCTCTTTGTCTGCTGCTCACTACTTTCTGTTTTTCTGGAAGTTCCAATATTTGGTAGTACTTAGAAATGTACCAAATTACATAAATAAATAAAGAACAATTTATTCTTTAGATATTTTAGTGTTATTCATGTTCTTTACACATTATTATGGGTATCTAAAAGATGTTTAATGAATAATAAATCTAATGTTATGCTTAGTAATAGTATTTATAGAGAACAGTATTCTGTAGTAAATATTCAAAGCCTGGAAATGCCAATAAACATTATAGGATATTATTTGAATATGCAGCCTTCAGGTCTCTTAACAAAGGCAACAATGCTATCCAGAGCCACAGTTGGAAGTACAAATTTTAGTACTTATTTTGCTTCTTAAATTTGTTATTTTAATTTCATGAGATGCTTTTTCCACAAGTATAATTATGTATGAAAATGAATATTTATTTTATTTATAAGAATGACTCACTGGGTTTTTTTTCCTCCAAAATGGTGGAGCAGTGAGTGCCAGAAACAGCATCTCTAGCACAAAGCATTTACAAAGCACTCTGGAAAATAAAAGCTTGGAGAGAAACCAAAATGAGTGGACACTACTGAGGAAACAGGAAAAAACTGACAGAGGAAAAGAAAATAGCATTCAGTGATATAGAAGAAATAAATCACACTTGAGGGAGAGACCACTCAGTGCTGCCCATAGCACCTGGCTAGGTGCCAGCTCAAAGGAAAACTGAAACTAACAACATTTTTTGCTCACAGGGAACCAGAGAACTGCGTCAAGATGGAAAGAATCATCAGCATTTGGAACCCGCAAGAAAAACACAAGATGCTACTTCCAGAGAAGCCTTTCATAGCCAACAACCAACATTTGGTGAATGGCCTTGGTACAGTGCCTACAGCCACAATTGTAGAACAAAAGCTAATGGAGATGAAACTGTAGAAAATAGCTCAGTGGTTGAACCTCTGTTTCAGATCAGCCTTTTGGACCCAAACTCTGCTTCACATTGCCAAATTCCCAGAGTAGATGGGGGAGAGACAGCCACAGAAGATATCTAACAGTTCGAAACTAGGCTGGGGAAGAGTACTCCCCAGGCACAGAGGCGAATGATCAAGGAGCTGGCTCCTGTGGTCAAAGACCAGGTTGAGCCTGAATTACCGGGGATTGGAAACTCACATTGGTGCCATGTTCTCACTGTAAGAGATCAGTACACCCAGCACAGTTCTGAGGGAAGACTGCCACCTTAGACTTCTGGCATGAACAGAGACGTGTCTTGGCTTGAGCTCTGCTCCTTAACCCTAGGCTGAGGAAAACAGCCAAGCAACCAAAACGATAGAAAACTTTTATTATTCTTTATTTGATTGTATTATTTTTCACTCTTAATTTTAATTGATTTTAATTCTTTGCTACTTTTCTCCTTCCATAGATTTTCCTCCACTATTCTATTCTATTATTTTCCCTATTTTCTTTTACAAATGAGTCTGTTTTTTTATGCATACTTCTCTTCCTCTTGTCTTTTTTCTTCCAACATAAGGAACTCTCTATTGTTCCTTTACAGCCCTCATGCTTTTATGCATATCTCTTTGCCTAACTTCTTTCTCTTGTGTCTTTTTCTTTTTCTCTCTGTCTTTTTTTTCTTTTTTTTGATACAGGGTCTTGCTTTGTAGTTCAGGCTGGCCCTGAACTCACTACGTAGCTCAAGCTATCCTTGAACTCATGGCAATCCTCCTGCCTCTGGCTCCTCAGTGCTGGGATTACAGGCATGAGTTACTACACTTGGAATTGTGGTATGTGGTTACTTGGGAACTTGCCAGTCAGATACTGAAACCACTGAGCTAAATCCCTCACCCCACTTGTGTTTTATTCACTCTCAATTTTTCTTCCCTCTCCCCTTTTTCATTTATCTAGCTTTATTTTTCTTTAATGTTTATATCAGTTGTAGAATTTTTCCCATCTCTACATTTCAAAACTAATCTTATACCAAGAATACCAAAAGCAATTGCAAGCAACCAGGACATGGCAAGGGGTATTACGATCACCAATTTAAAACTGTACTATAAAGCCACTATGATAAAAACTGCATGGTACTGGCAAAGCAACAGACCGAATGACCAGTGGAATAGATTAGAAGATCCAGGCCTTTTTGTTCCCGGCACAGAGGACTGAGGACTGCCGACCAGCCTGCCCCATCCCAGAGACTCAGATACCCCAGGCAACATTCTGTTCCCGGCTTGGAGGACTGAGGTCTGCCAACCGGCCCACTCCATCCTGGATACTCAGGTACCCCTGGTCGCCATTCCATTCCCAGCTTGGAGGACTGAGGTCTGCTGACTGGTCCGCTCCACCCCAGAGACTTGGGTACCCCTGGGCACCATTCTGTTCCTGGCACAGAGGACTGAGGCCTGCCCCCCGGGCACCTTTCACACAGTGGAGGATTGAGGCCTGCCAGCAGGCCCCAACCCCACCCAGAAGCTGCATTGTGAGGACCCAGGCTGGAAGGAAGCCGGAGCCATTTCCTGTGTCCTGCCACACCGGAGCCATGCCAAGAGACAAGGCAAGATAAAAAAAAAAAAATAAAGGAGGGGGGAAATCTAGCTTCTACTTTGCCATCTACTCCTACATCCCTCTATTCACCTCTTGTCCCCACACCCTCTCCTATGTTACTGTCAGAAGCAATAACCACAAGTAAAAGACTCTTAGGCTGCCCTCTTTGTTCTCCTGTACTATTATAAGAAGGTGTGCAAAGTCTCCATTGGTCTTAAAGAATACAGTTGGTACTGTTTCATATACACCCTTTTATCCTCTATTACCTGCTGGCATATGTGAGGTACTCGAGTCTAGGTGATCTTTATAAATCTGCTAACCCTATTTCACACTCGTACTGTCTCCCTACCTTCCTGATCCCCCAGTGACCTTATATCCCGAAAGGGTTCTGGGGGTACATATACGATCTACATGTTGTATACACATTCCTAATTAATTCTAAATTTTGGCATATGGACATAGAGGTAACTCATGAGCTCAAAGTCTTCAGAATTGAAATTAACAAAATTTTTCATTTTATTTACTGTGTGTAATGTTGATATTGGCACTGTGTGTAATGTTGATATTGATATTGTATGATGGTAACAAGGTTATGTGATTATTCTGCTCAAATTACTCCCATGATGTGTTAGAACTGAGAACTCTCAAGGGTCATTACAGATTCAAGGAGGACACCTCAGAAAGGTGGCATATCCAAAGGGCCCCAGATAATAGAAAGAAAGAGACCTGCAGCAAACACTGCCCTGTCATCAGGCAAAGAATAGCATTAGTAACAATGAAAGAGTACAAATAAGAAAATATACAAAAAAACAGACACAAAGATCACCACCACAGGGAAATTCAGAGAAAAGAGAAATAGGGCAAACTGAAACTTAAACACCAGGACTCTTGGAGATAGTAACTAAATGGGATCTAGTAAAATGGAAATCAGAACTCATCTCTGATATCAAAACAGGGATACTGTCCAGAGTGAAAGACATGGTTAAAGAAGAGATCAGCGAGATGATAGAATCCAAGATAACAGAAGTAATGGAATCTTTTAAACAGCTTCAAGCAGAGCTCCAGGGAATGATGAAGGAGAATGAAAGCTTGCGAAGTAGGATGAATGAAGCAGAGAACTGAATCTCAGACCTAGAGGACAGCATAGCAGCCAAGGAGCAGGAAAGATATAATCTATGGAAAAGAGCAAGGGACCATGAGAAATCAACAGCTTCTAGATGACCAAAGAAAAATAATATAAGACTGATTGGAGTCACTGAGGAAGCAGGAGACAGTGTAAAAGACATAAAAAAGCTATTGTCAGAGATAACAACAGAAAACTTACAGGAAAAAAAAAATAGACATACAGATAAATGAGACCTATCGGATTCCAAAACACCATGACATTAAAGTATCTACACCTAGGCATATAATTATCAAGGTTCCAGATGGACAACAAAAGAATGAAATAATGAAAGCAGTGAGAGAAAGGAAGAAAATCACTTACAAAGGGAGGACCATTAGGATCACAGCAAATTTTTAAACACAAACACTCAATGCAAGAAGAGCGTGGAGGGAAGTATTTCAAGCATTGCAGGAAAACAACCTCCAACCTAGACTGTTGTATCCTGCAAAACTATCTTTCAGAATACAGGGGGTAATAAGATACTTCCATGATAAAGAACACCTTAAAAACTTCACAAATATGAAACCTGCACACCAAAACATTCTAAAGAACATCTTGCAAAAAAACACAGAAAATTCCATACCCACAAGACCCAGCAGAGTAAATTCATTGGGGAAAAAAGAAACTAAACAGAAAAGGGGAAAAGCAAGGAAGAAAAGAACCAAGAACCGGGAAACATGGCAGCTCTGAATATGTCCATATCAGTCATAATTATTAATGTGAATGGACTCAATGGGCCAATTAAAAGGCACAGACTAGCATTTTGGATCAAGAAGGAAGATCCTACAATCTGCTGCATATAGGAAACACGCCTAATTCAGAAGGAAACCCATAGACTGAAAATAAAAGGTTGGAAAACAATCCTCTACGCCACAGGAAACTGCAAAAAAGCAGGAGTGGCTATCTTATTTGCAGATAAAATAGATTTCAAACCCAAACTGATTAAAAGAGATAAAGAAGGTCACTATATTCTTGTACAAGGAACTATCCAAGAGAAAGAAATAACAATCATGAATAATTATCCACCCAACTATATAAAACAAACATTACTGGACATGAAAAGCCAGTTAACCATGAATACAATAGTAGTAAGGGACTTCAATACTCTACTGTCACAAATTGACAGATAAACTGGACAAAGAATCAATAAGGCAATACTTGAGCTAAATCAAACTTGTGAGCAAATAGACATATTAGATGCCTACAGAATTATTCACCCTACAAAGTGAGAATATACTTTCTTCTCAGCTGCTCATGGATCATTCTCCAAAATATATCACAGTCTAGTCCATAAAACAGGCTTAAGTAAACATGAAGGAATCAAAGTTATCCCCTGCATACTATCAGACCATAGTGCCTTGAAACTGGAGCTGAATAGCAGAAGAAATTCCAAGATCCTCACAAACACATGGAAATTGAACAACACTCTGTTAACCAACCAGTGGGCCACAAAAGAAATTAACGAAGAAATTAAACAGTTTCTACAACTAAATGACAACTCCAGCACAACATACAGGAATTTATGGGACACAACGAAAGCAGTTCTATGAGGAAAATTCATAGCACTGAATGCCTATACTCAGAAAATAGAGGAAATTGAAATAAACAATCTAATGATGAACCTCAGACAATTAGAAAAAGAGGAGCAAAACAAACCCAAAGCACATACTAGAGAGGAAATTATAAGGATCAGAGCAGAAATTAATGCAATGGAGACAAAGAGAACAATACAAAGAATTAATGAATCAAAGAGTTGGTTCTTTGAAAGGATAAATAAAATCAATAGACCCTTAGCCAACCTTATCAAACACAGGAATGAAAAGGCTCAAATCCATGCTATAAGGAATGAAAATGGGTAAATCAGCATAGATCCAGAAGAAGTCCAAAGGATAATAAACACGTACTTTGAAAATCTATACTCCAAGAAGATGAAAATCTAGAAGAAATGGATAGATTCCTAGACACATATGAACTTCCAAAGCTGAATGAAGAGGATATAAAAATGTTAAACAACCCGATATCAATCTGGGAAATTGAAAATGTAATAAAAAAAACCCACCAACAAAGAAAAGCCCTGGTCGTGACGGCTTCCCTGCTGAACTCTACGAAACTTTTAAGACTTAATACCAGTACTTCTCAATCTCTTTAATGAAATCAAAAGGGAAGCAGTACTCCCCAAATCATTCCTTGAATCAACCATCACCTTGATTCCAAAGGTAGGGAAAGATCCCACCAAAAAAGAAAACTACAGGCCAATCTCTCTAATGAACATTGACACAAAAATTCAGTATAAGATACTGGCAAACAGAATACAGAGAGTTATCAAGAAAATCATACCTCCTGACCAACTCGGATTTATCCCAGGGATGCAAGGCTGGTTCAACATACATAAATCAATCAATGTAATACAGTATATTAACAGACTCAAAGACAAAAACCATATGGTTATCTCAATAGACGCAGAAAAAGCATTTGACAAAACCCAACACCCATTTATGATCAAAACCCTACAGAGAATTGGAATCAATGGACTTTATCTCAATCTAATACAAGCTATTTATGAGAAACCAACAGTCAGCATCATACTCAATGGATGAAAACTGAAACCTTTTACACTAAGGTCAGAAATGAGACAAGGATGCCCATTGTCACCACTCTTGTTCAATATAGTGTTGGAAACATTACCCATAGAAATCAGTCAGGACAAAGATTAAAAGGAATAAAAATAGGAAAGGAAGAAGTTAAACTGTTATTATTTGCTGATGATATGATACTCTATCTAGAGGATCCTAAAAACTCAACCAAAAGACTTCTAGACTTAATTACCAAATTTAGTAGTGTTGCTGGACATAAGGTTAACGCTCAAAAATCAACACATCCACACAAATAACAGATGTACTGAAAGAGAAATTGGGGAGTCAATCCCTTTCACAGTAGCACCCAGAAAAATGAAATATCTAGGAATCAACCTAACAAAGGAAGTGAAAAACCTCTACTCTGAAAACCATAGGAGTCTGAAAATGAGATAGAAAAGGAGATCAGAAAGTGGAAAGGCATCCCTTGTTCCTGGGTAGGGAGAATCAACATCGTCAAAATGGCTATAATCCCACAAGTACTATACAGATGCATTGCAATTCCAATGCTATACTTCACAGAGGTAGAGAAAATAATACAAAAATTCATCTGGAACCACAAGAAACCTAGAATAGCAAAAGCAAGTCTAAGCAACCACAACATGGCAGGGATATTACAATCCCCAATGTAAAACTATACTATAAAGCCACTGTGATAAAAACTGCATGGTACTGGCAAAGTAACAGACCCGAGAACCAGGGGAATAGATTAGAAGATCCAGAAACAACCCCGGATACACTAAGCCACCTTATATTTGACAAAGGAGCCAAGCATCCCCAATGGAGGAAAGACAGCCTCTTTAACAAATGGTGCCAGAAAAAACTGGGCTTTAACATGCCAAAAACTAAAGCTAGATCTATCTCTTTCACCATGCACAAAACTAAATTCACAATGGATATGAGACTTAAACACTGAAACAGAAACAATAAGCCTGCTGGAAAACAGATTAGGTAAACCTCTTGGAGACACTGGCTTGGGCAGAGACTTTATGAATAAAATCTCTATAGCACAAGAACTAGCAGAAAGAATCAACAAATGGGATCTCATCTTACTGAAAAGCTTCTACACAGCAAAAGTCACTGGCACTGCTAAAAGACAACCAACAACATGGGAAAATATCTTTACTAGCTGTTTATCAGACAAGGGGCTATTATCGACAACATATAAAGAACTCAAACAGATCAGCTTCCCCAAGTTTAAAGACCCAATTCAAACATGGGCATCTGAAATGAACAGACACCTCTCAGAGGCAGAAGTTAAAGCAGCCAAGAAACATATGAAGAAATGTTCAACGTCACTGGTCATTCGAGAGGTGCAAATGAAAGCAACACTGAGATTTCATCTCACTCCACAAAGAATGGCCGCTATTCCAAAATCAACCAACAATCAATGCTGGCATGGCTGTGGGGAGAAAAGATTTCTTCTCCACTGTTGGTGGGATTGCAGACTTGTGCAACCATTGTGGAGATCTGTGTGGAGATTTCTCAGAAAACTAGGATCAGGGGTCACATTTGACCCTGCTATCCCCCTGCTAGGAATATACCCAAAAGAATTTTAAAAATCACATTGGAAAGACAGATGTACACCCTTGTTCATAGCAGCTCAGTTCGTGATAGATCAGTCTTGGAAGCAACCCAAATGCCCATCAACTGAAGACTGGATAAAGAAGATGTGTTTTTTTTTTTTTATAAAATGGAGTATTATTCTGCCATAAAGTATGACAAGATCAATTATTTTATGTGTAAATGGATACACCTGGAGGATACACTAATAAGTGAAATAAATAGATCACAGATAGGGAAATACTGGATCTTTTCTTTGATATGAACACCTGTAGATGCAAATAAGCTCTAGAAAATATGACAGTTTTGGTGGAATAGTAAATTTCCATAGGGAATTTGGTGTGGGAATATAATGCGGGGGAAGGAATAAATATGATTCTGAAAGAAAATAAAAGAGCATGTATATAGGGGTGGGGAGGGTTGGGTGAGTAGGGATATGGGTAAAAATGAGAATTAACTTGTGTCATATACTGGTACAGATTCCCCAATATTACATGTGATTGTGATATATATATAAATTGTACCAATAAAGAATTCAATTAACAAAAAAAAAGAAGATCCAGAAACAACCCTAAGTACACTAAACCACCTATCTTTGACAAAGCAGCCAAACATCCTCAATGGAGGAAAGGCAGCCTGTTTAACAAATGGTGCTAGAAAAACTGGGCTTTAACCTGACAAAAACTAAAGTGAAACCTATCTCTTTCACCATGTACTAAACTAAAAGCACAATGGATTAGAGACTTAAACATTAAAACAGAAACATTAAACCTGTTGTAAAACAGGTTAGGTAGAACTCTTGGAGACACTGGTTTAGGGAAAGAATTTATGAACAAAACCTCTATAGCATGAGAACTAGCAGAAAGAATCAACAACAAGGGATCTTAGCCTATTTAAAAGCTTCTGCACAGCAAAAGGCACCACTGGCACAGCTAAAGGACAACCAACAACATAGGAAAAAATTTTTACTAGCTGTTTCTCAGACAAAGGGCTACTATCTAGAATATATAAAGAACTTAAATAATTCAAAAATGGGCGTCTGAAATGATCAGATATTTCTCAGAGGCAGTCAAGAAATATATAAAGAAATGTTCAACAACCTTGGTCATTCAAGAGATGCAGATGAAAAAAAACAATGAGATATCATCTCACTCCACAAAGAATGCTGCTATTGTGAAATCAACCAGCAATAAATGCTGGCAAGGCTGCAGGGAGAAAGGAACCATTCTTTACTGTTAGTGGGATTGTAGACTTGTGCAACCATGTGGAGATCAGTGGGGGGATTCCTCAGAAAACTAGGATTAGAAGTCCCACTTGACCCTGCCATTCCCCTCCTAGGAATATACTCAAAAGAATTTTAAAAATCATATTATACGGGAGGCAAAGACAGGAGGATTGCTGAGTTCGCGGCGGCTTGCCTGGGCACCATAGTGAGCTCAGGGCCAGCCTGAACTACAAAGCGAGACCCTGTCTCCAAAAAGCAAAAAAAAAAAAAAAAAAAATCACATTATAAAGACATATGTGCACCCATGTTCATAGCAGCTCAGTTTGTGGTAGCCCAGTGTTGGAAACAACCCAGATTCCCACCAACTGGAGACTAGATAAAGAAGATGTGTGTTTTTTTTTTAATAAAGTGGAGTATTACTCTGCCACAAAGAACAAGTTTGAGTCATCCATGTGCAAATGAACACACCTTAAAGACACACTAAGTGAAATAAATAGGGCACAGATATGTAAATACTGTATCTTTTCTCTGGTATGAGAACCTGTAGATGTAAATGAGTTCTAGAATGTGTGATAGATTTTGTGAAATAGGAAATAAAGGGAATGTGGTAGGGGAAAGTAATGAGGGGAAAGAATAAATATGATTTGAAAAGATAAAGAAAGCACATGTATATAGGGAGTGGGGCTGATGTGTGGTGGGTAGGAATATGGGTAAAAATGAGAATAAACTCATGCCATATACTGGTACAAATTCCCCAGTGTTGAGTGTGATTGTGAGCTATCTATACAATGTCCCAATAAAGAATTCAATTTTTAAAAAAGGAAGTAGAAGAGACCATCAGAAAATGGAAAAGTATCACCATTCCTGGATGGGTCCAGTGTAATCAAAATGACTACATATCCAAAACTAAATACTTACTTCACACAATCCTAATCAAGATACAATTAATTAAGATGTGACATTTCTCACATATCTATAGAAAGCTAAAGTTTATATAGAACCAGAAGCAACCCAGAAGAGCAAAAGCATACCCAAGTAACAAAAGCAAAGCAGGTAGCATCACAATCCCCAACTTGAAGTTATACTGTGAAGCTATGGTAATAGAAACACCATGGTATTGGCACCAAAAAATGCTTATGGATTAATGGAACAGAACAGAAGCAGAAACTACCCCAGGCACACATAACTACTTGATCTTTGACAAAAGGACCAAAAAATATACACTGGAAGATAGTCTCTTTGGTAATGGTGTCAGGGAAACTGAATATCCACATGCAGAAGACTGAGTCTAGATCTACACGTCTCATAATGTACTAAACCAAAGTCAAAATAGATCAAGGATCTAAATGCTAATATAGAAACAATCTGCTGGAAGATAAAATATGTATAACTCTTGAAATCATAGACAAGGATTTTTTGAGTAAGACTCCATCATGCTAGAAGAAATAATACCCAAATGCCCATTAACTGGAGACTGGATAAAGATGTGGTTATTTTTTCTATGAAATGGAGTATTACTCTGCCTTAAACAATAATAAGTTTGAGTCATTTATACTGAAATGGACTTACCTTCAGAATATACCCATAAGTGAAATAAATAGGTCACAGAGGTGTAAATATTGTATTTCTTTTCTGGTATGAAAAGCTGAAGATGTTAATGAGATCTAGAATGCATGATGCATATTGTGAAATAGAAAATATTCAAAGGGAAATGTGGGGAGGAATGAGTAATGAGGGATAAAGAAAAATTTGATGGTAATAAGAAAGGGAAACAAAGCTTATGTATTTAGGCGGTGGGGGTTGTGGGGTGGGTAGGAGAATGGGAAAAATTGAGAATTAAATTATGTCATATACTGGTATAAATTCCCAATGTTGAGTATGATCATGTTGTGTATATACAATGTACCAATAAAGGTAAAAGTTAATAAAAAATAAAAGCAACCAGGCTGGGGGAAAAAGAAATAATAACAAGAATCAACAAATTACATAATATCAAATTGAAAAGATTCTTCACAGCAAAGGAAACAATGAAAGAGTAAAGCACAACCTGTAGAATAGGAGAAAATTTCACCAACTCTTCCTCCGAAAGAGGTCTAACATCTAGAATATATAAAGAACTCATACAAATTAGATTCCCTAAAATAAAAGACCCAATCAAAAATTGACATCTTAAAGGAATGGACACTTCTCAGAAGAAGTACAAATGACCACATGAAAAGAATGTTAAACTTTAGCCATTAAAGAAATGAAAATTAAACTACATTGAAATATCATCTTACTTCAGAAAGAATAGCTGTTGTCAAAAAAATCTAATAATAACAAATATTGGTGAGGATGTGGGGAAACATGAATTCTTCTTCACTAATGATGGGAATGTGAGCTAGTACAAAAACACTATGGAAAAGAACATGAGATTCCTCAAAAACCTAAACACAGACATTCCATTTGACCCAATTCTACCTCTTCTAGAAATGTTCCCCTAAGTGTTGAAATCATCATATTACAGGATACATGCATGCCTATGATTATAGCAGTACAATTTATAGTAGCTGTATGTTAGACACGTTGTATATGTCCATCAATAGATGAAAGGTTAAGGAAAAAGTGATATTTCTACACAGTGTTGTGCCACCCTACCATAAAGATAAACTTGAACCATTCATAGGTAAATGGATGTAATTAAGAACTTAATATTAATATACTATTAAGTAAAATAATATTAAAACAATATAAAAGTAAAATAATATTAAGTAAAATAATTCTGACACACAGAAGCTTAAATATCACATTTTTAAATATCACAGATAGATAAATAGAGCAAAATAGAGGATAGATGAATAGGAAGTGGGGAGAAGTTCATATAATTTTCGAAATTACCTATTTTGCTGCCCCAATATATATACTGATTTGTGTAACTTATACTATTAGTTTCTCTTGGTTAACTGAAAAGAAAATTTTCTGTTATTTTCCATTTCTTCTTTGTAAGAGATAAACTTGTTTATCTCTGAGTAACTACTTTGAAGGTAACGAGGTATGGTGTATTATGAACTACTGTTATTCCCTTATTATTTTGTTATGAAACTTATTTTATTTTTATAAAATAAAAAAGAAACAAGGAGGTAGATTCTGGAAATGGGAAGAAAATCTGGGGAAGGAGAGGGATGGTCAGGCAGAAGGAAAAATAAAAATGATCAAGATGTGGTCCTAGTGTCCCAAGATGAATGTAATTACTATATATCATAAACATACCCTAACAAAAAGTAAAAATTAAATGCAGGGTTTGTCTTGTCAGTCTCCTAGCTCACAATTCTGAAAACACCCTTCTTTGTCCAACAACTGGAATCTAAATTCCTTAGGACAATGTAGTAAGTGGTTCGTTCCACGAATGGTTATTGAGTGTCCCTGTGTGCCAGGCACTGTGCTAAGCGCTGATGGTGAACAAGGTAGATGTGGTTGTCCCCTCCCAAGGTTTCAAAGTTCAGAAGGCAGACATTAAACAGCCACATACACAGGCCAATACCAAAGGATCATGGAGAGAAGCAGTTTGAAGGAAAAGAACAAAGCGCTAGAGCTGCACTGTATACTATGGTAGCCAGTGGCTATTTAAGTGTAAACTTTACAATTGAAATGTAGAGAGAAACTCGATTCTTCCTTCTCACTAGGCACAACTGAAGTGTATGTTAGCCCCATATGTACGGAACATTTCCAGCATTACAGAAAGGTCTATTGGACAATGCTGCCAAAAGCCTGTTTGAAAGGGAGGCTTCATCCAAACCTGGAGTTTCAAGGCCCTGCAAGTCAGAAAGATCTCTGCACAGAATGGGAATTAGAGCTGAAATTCCAACAGCTACAGGAACTAGTGAGTTTTAAGAGAATGGAGGAGCAAAAGGCAGTAAGGATCTTGGAGAAATCTCCACAGGACAGATGAAGCTCTTACGGCTGAGGAATAAGAAGGGAACATGCACGAAGGCTGAAAGTGATCTTGAAGCCAGATAGGCAAGGCCCGCACAGGGCATGCCAAAAATGTCAGCTTTGCCTCGGACTAACATGAAGTCATTTCCCCATTTTAAAGAATGGCCAATTTCCTTTCTGAAAAGTCCCCATATTTTTAATGTTTTCACACAGGAAGTAGAAAAGATTAGAAAGGTTCTTTTCCAATTTATATTCTTACTTCAGTACTATGTTGTTGAAATTTGTATAAAATATACATCTACTTCATTCATCTGAACTATAATGAAAGACTCCACTGTATGCACAAATCATGGTTTGTGTACATTTTAAAATATACAGAGCAAAATATTTTATTAAGCATCTATACATCGAATAAAAGTGTGTAAGTACTTGTAGGAATGAAACACTTCTTCAGAGAAAGAGGAGAGAAGAAAGAATGGTAGAGTGAGAAAGAGTAGTTCTATTTGTATGTTTTCTTTCTTTTAAAAAGGGATCTGAAGGAAAAAAATCTGTGAAGTCTATAAAAATATAATTATCTCTGTAAAAACTATCAGATAGCATTGTGTGTAAAATGTATCTGCTGCTTTTTTCTATTAAATGTGTTTGAATTAATCTTTTAACAAATTGAAGATAGACTTGTGGCCAGAGCAAGTTCAGTCACAGAGTTGAAAGTTTAAATGGGGCAATTTTGGATGAGAATGCTGAAATAGATATGAAGAGAAATAGGTGAAGGTCAAAAGTAGAATCAAGGACTGGCAGTGTGCCTCCGTGGTAAGCACCTTCCCAGTGTGCATGATGCCCTGGCTTGAACTTTAGCACCACTCACAAAAAAACCCCAACCAGAATCGGGAAACCATGATAATCAGCTGAACTTAAAATGCCAGAGGGGAAGAAGATCCAGAGAATGAGTCTCGCTCAGGTTTGTGGGACGAGGACTAGGTAGATGGCAGTGGTTTGAACTCATGGTGTTGGAGAGATTGCAGAAGGGGCTGAGAGTGGTGAGAAAAATGATTCCAATTTGGAAATGTGAGAGCTTTTTAAAATTCAAGTGTTTTAATTAGTATGTAATACTTGCACAGATCTAAGGGATACAGTGTGACATTACAATACTTTGATAACGATTTGTAATGATCAAATCAGAGTCCTTAGCATTCCATCTCAACATTTTTGCTGTTGATTTTATTCCTATCTAACTGTATTTTGTGATTGATTTACAAGCTATTCAGTACCTCCATCTCTTTACCCTTCCTACTCTCTAGCAGTCACTTTTTTTTTTTTTTGAGACAGGGTTGCGCTTTGTAGTTCAGGCTGGCCCTGAGCTCACTATGGAGCCCAGGCAAGCCTCAAACTCAGCAATCCTCCTGTCTCTGCCTCCTGAGTGCTGGGATTACAGGTGTGAGCCACTGTCCCCAGCACTGTGGTATATGGTACTGATTGCTGGTGGCCACACCCAGCACTGTTGTATGTGGTTACCAGAGATCAAACCAAGGACTTTGTGCTTGCTAGGCAGGCGCCAAAAACACTGAGCTAAATCTCCAGCCCTAGCAGTTGCTATTTTAATATTTGAGTGACTTTTTTAAGCTTCTAAACATGAAAGAGAACATACTGTATTTGTCCTTCTTTGTCTGACTTATTCCACTTAACATAATGTCCCCCCAGTTCCATTCATTTGGCCACCAATGACAGGAATTCATTTATATAGATGAATAGTATTCCTGAAATAGCAGTATTGAGATGACAGGCAGTGATGGCAACATGAATTTGAATCTTAGAAGAAGGATCTGAGCTGGAATTACAAATGTGGAATTTTATATATATATATATATATATATATATATATATATACACATATGTATATATATGTATATGTATATAAAATATATTCCTTAAAAAATATATATATTCTTTAAAAATGATGTCTTTAAAAAGGAATATATATCCTTAAAAAGGAATATACTATATATAATATATGTTACATTTTATTTTGTATATACAGTATATTATTTTTATATATTATAATATATGTACATTTTATATTATGTACATATATTATATAATATGTATTATATATATGTATGTATATATATGTATATAAACCCATGGAGAAAATATGGGCTAAAAAATATAGGGTTAGTTGTACTGGTACAGAGTTACATTTCCTTCACTATTGCTCCAGCCATATTAGTTTTTCTACATTGAATAATATTAAAATAATTATAATCCTGAGAATTCCAATGAGTTCCTACATCTTAGAATCAACCTATAGATAAAAGTTCTAAAATATTTTGAGTCAGTCTTTTAAAACAGATGAAGGATTCTGTTTTTGGATATGAATATTGGCTCCGCCACTTGCGAGCTGTGTGGTTTATGTTACAGCTTTACTGTCGTGATGCTCAATGCCTTCAACTATAAAATGAACCCACTAAGGGTACCTTTCTCACATAATTTTGAGTGTCTGATCTAATAAACTGGTACAGTGCAGGCTCAATAAAGTAACCTAAAATAATAATATTAACAATTTTATTGCATCATAAAATTGCATTAGTAGAAAATATTCATACAAGGCATATCTCTAGATTGAACATCAAGTGCAATAATAGAAGTAGTGTCCTAACCTTCAAAAGTAGTAGGTTTTAGTCATTTAATATTTAAATGTCAAACTATTAAGAGTTTTCAGCTAAAGTATTCTAACCCTAAAGTAAGCCAAAGACCTCATTCTGGAATAGGAAAAAAAATACATAAAAAAATTTTCATAAGAACATCAATTCCACTGCCAAGGGCAAAATCTATACTTTTGTCACCAACTGTTTTTGCTGATAAGATAAAGTAATTGAAAGAATGAATTGTGTTGAAATCCCTGCTTGATAGAATTAGTACTCCCTTGTCATGGATGACAAAGGACCCACATAACAGGAACTGTACTTTTGAACGCAGCATTTGGATGCCTGAGATAAAAGGTGGGGTGCAACTGTCTATGGTTCCCGTAAAGCCTACATTTTTTGTGAATATTAACAGGTCAATTTCAGGATGTGCACATAAACCTTTCCATTCTCCTTGCTTGCAAAATCATTTGCAGAAAAATCAGATTACATTCATTTTGCATATTTACTTCATTTAGATTGTAATTATCTTTTGTCCTCCTGTTTCTCTATAAAGAAACAGTGCCCATGCATAGTGTTTCTAATTTTAAATGTTTATAATCTGATGAGATAAGTATCATGCCATTAATGAATGCATTTTTAAAAGTTAATTATTTCCTTTTCTAAAGCTTCAATTAATCTTCTATTACAGTTCTAGAGCTTTCTATTCATCAGAACTTCTACAAATAAAAGCTTTCTCTGTCTTCCTTTAAAAGTAAGAAAAATATTTTTATATCCTCCTTCCTCTATTCCAGAAAGGGTGTTCAATGCATGTCCTTCTGGGTTCTCAAGGCTGTCACCAAGCTGTTTCCAGCCATTCGCTCCTTCACACCCTAGAGATTCCTCTGTAACATTATGCACACAGAAAGAGAAGGTCATATCTTGGGCTGTGCTCTTCAATAAATAGGCCCTTCAGTATGTCATTTACTGGGGGAGCCATCCCTGGAAGCACCACTAGGGGAGCTGAGAAGTGAGGTAGGAAAAGGGGAGGAAAGCAAATGCAGAGTGTTACTAATTAGAGCTCCCCTAGGGGCAATTGCGTCTCACTGCAGCTTGAGACCCCTGTAGACGGTCTGGAGAGCCAGGCTCACAGGGGTCTCCGGGAAGCAGCGAGGCAGCTAGGTTTTTCACCCTGTCGGCCACTGGTCGAAGGCATTCCTGAAGGCCATTGCTTGGCACGCATGGCCTGTGCAGCATGTAGATGAATCTGCTTTCATAGCCAGAGAAAGGCCTCGGGAAGACCCAATATTTGATGGAGGTGTATGCCTTCCCTCTTGCTACAAACTTAATAGTTTAAAACATCATACTTCTATGGACTTCTGATTTTAAAGGTCAGAAATCTAAATTTTATGGGTAGGGCTTCATTTCTTTTTGAAACTGTAGAGAGCAATCCATTCCCCTTACCTTCAAGCCTCCAGGCACTGTCCAGATTTCTTTGCTTGCATCACCTTCTTTTGTCAATGAAGATGACACCACTATATCTCTAACCTCTGCTTCTATCACTATATCTCGTGGGCTTCTTACCATCTGCTTTCCTCTTCTGAGCACCCCTGTGATTATTTGGGGCCCATCCAGACAATCCAAGATAATTTCCCCATCTCACAATCGTTAACATAATCACATGCGAAAATTCACCTTTTACATATAAGTTCATGTATCTGTGTTTCGATGATGAGGAAAAAAAAAATTTGAGGAGAACCAACATCGTCAAAATGGCTATACTCCCACAGCTACTATATAGATTTAATGCAATTCCAATTGAAATTCCAACTGTATACTTCACAGAGCTAGAGAAAATAATACAAAAATTCATCTGGAACCACAAGAAACCTAGAATAGCAAAAGCAATTCTAAGCAACCACGACATGGCAGGGGGTATTACAATTCCCAATTTAAAACTCTACTATAAAGCTGCCGTGATAAAAACT
>PVIC010027003.1:0-24136 GCA_004025085.1 Thryonomys swinderianus
GGGTTTTCATCTTATTAAAAAGCTTCTGCACAGCAAGAGAAACTACCAGGAGAATGAACAGGCAATCTACAATATAGGAAAAAATCTTTACAAGCCACTTGTCAGGCAAAGAGCTACTATCTAGAGTATATGAAGAACTTTTTTAAAAAACAGACCTCCCCCAATTTAAAGATCTTATTCAAAAATGGGATCTGAAATGAATATAAACTTTTCAAAGGAAGAAATAAACCAGCTATTAAACACATGAAGAAATGTTCAATATCTCTTGTCATTCAAGAGATGCAGATGAAAACAACACTGAGATTTCATCTCACTCCACAAAGAACAGCTGCTATCATGAAGTAACCAACAACAAATGCTGACGAGGCTGTGGGGAGGAAGGAACCCTTCCCGCTGTTGGTGGAAATGTAGACTAGTACAACCACTGTAGAGATAAGTGTGGAGATTCCTCAAAAAAAAAAAAAACACTAAGATTAGAGATCCCATTTGATCCTGCTATTCCCCTGCTAGACAAATACACTGAATTTTTAATTTTAAAAAGAGCCATTACAGTAAATAGGGGAATAAGGGAGAAGGCAGGAGGAAGGAAAGAAAAGCAAAGGGATTTTTTTTTTTTTGAGACAGGGTCTCGCTTTGTAGTTCAGGCTGGCCCTGAGCTCACTCTGTAGCCCAGGCAAGCCTGGAACTCAGCAATCCTCCTGGCCTCTTCCTCCCAGGTGCTGGGATTACAGGTGTGAGCCACCACGCCCGGCACTGTGGTATGTGGTATTGATGGCTGGTGGGAGTGAGTCTCCACGCCCAGCATTGTATGTGGTTACCGGGGATTGAACTCAGGACCTTGCTCTTGTGAGGCAGGCGCCAGAACCACTGAGCTAACCCTCCGGCCCAAGGGAATTTTTTAAATGAAATAAAGTATGTAAAAAATGGAAAGTTTTTGTAAGTGAAGATGGAAGGAAAGATCAAAGAAAGGGGAGGGGAATGGAAAAAAAGGAGAATTAAGATTTATTATTTATGGGCACAGACTTCCCATGAAGAATGTGATCATTTTATGTGGTAAACATGTATTCATAAAATAATAAAGAGAAAACAGACACATTGCCAGGAATACCCTCAGAACCCTTCCTTTTACTTCAAACACGTCAATCTCACCGTCCATGTCACTTTCCGCAGCAGCTCTGGCATCCTCCTGCCTGAGGGTCTTTAGCTGCACTGTTCTGGGTGCCTCTATATACTGAATAGATTCACAACGTTTCTCTTCTATGGTCCCTTTGGAGAAGAGCTAGAAGTCAAAGGGTGCCAGATCTTGTGGATAGGGTGGATGAGAACACATACTGGTTTTATTTGATGGAAGTTGCTGTAAACTTTTTAAATGAATTCAGAGCAGCGAGACAGCTGTGACAGTACAAGTTAAGGCCAGAAAAGGGGCTTCTATAACTGCTTCAGAGAGTGAGAAGAACGGTGGGATGCGTGTCTGAACTCAGGAAGCGTGCTTTGAGGGGATTAACAATTGAATGTTATTTATTGTAATCAATTTTAAAATGTAAACATTTGTTGTATGTTGTGAACACACATCTTCCATATATTAACAGTCTGACATTTTTGAAGAACCAACAAATAAAAGACAAACAACTGAGCTCAACTCTAGTGATTCCAAAATAAAAAGTTTTTTTAAGAATTACACTGGATGTCTGTAATCACAATGCTTAGGAGACTGATACAGGAGGACTGCCACAATTTCAAAGCAAGCTTGGCCTACAGAGTGAATTCAAGGCCTGTCTGAGCTAATAGGGAAATCATTAAAAAAAAAAAAAAAAAAGGACACACACACACACAGAACATAACAAAACAGAAACTGACTTCATGCTCTCATCTGCTATGCTGGTGATATTTTAAGTTCTATGCTGTGCCCTCAGTAAGGTTTCCCTTCTTTCTAGTAACTTTTTTGTGTGCGACTTCAAAGCTGAGCCTCAGACAGCACGTGCTCCATGCTTAAGATACAGGCTTAAAGTTTTCAAGAACTGTCACACTGATTCTGTTAAAGGAGTATATCCAAAAATTTAAAGAACCCACTAACACAATACAGTTTAAGCTTTTGGAGATCTGCCAGTCCATTTTTCAAAACAGTTTCACTATTTTGCTTTCTTTCCAATTCAGAATGTCCCAGGGTTCCAGTTTCTCAGCAGCTGCTCTAACATGCTTTAGTCTTGGTGCTTTTAAATAGCAGGGTCAGTGTGAATAAAGAATTATTACAAGTGTAGTACTTTGCATTTCTTTCACCTCAGTGGTTTGGGATATATGTCCCCTTTCTGCAACCTTTTTTTAAAAAGAATGTCTATTCTGCTCATTTTCAACTTTCTGGCTTTTGATCTTTTGGTTGTTGTTGTTGTTATTGAGCTGTTGAGGTTATTCACATAGCTTGAATCTTAGTCTTTCATTAATTATATAATTTTGTCTGACAGGAGAAAGGAATTTCAATTTCATTCTCTTATATGTGAGTATTCAGTTTTCTCTGAACAATTTGTTCAAAGACCATTCTTTCCCTAAGAATTATCTTAACATACTTATTGGTCAACACACATGTTCAAACTTACAGAAATGACTAGTTTATTAAAGGAGAATATGTATAGAAACATAATAGGTTAATGGTAACAAACAGTGAAAAATATATAAAGAGCCAAATTATGTTTATAACTTTCATAATCAGGAATTAAGGATGCTAGTCTGATTGCAGAAAAACAATTTAGTGTATACTGGCCAAATGAAAATGAGCATTCATTTATCAGCACAGGTAGCTGATGAGTTTAAAAATGAAAGAAACATTGTAAGATAGGATAGGAGAATGAAGATAGGTGGAAAGGAGATTAGGAAAGATTTTACAACAGAAGTTAGAGGCTGGATGTGCAGAAACTGAATAGGTAAACAAAGTCAGGGAAAAGCTATCATTTCTGCCTTCATTTCATATGTTTTCATTATTTTCTTAAAGCTTTAGGTGAGACCTCTGCTCTATACATAGGTATGTAGGTAGGTTTCACTTAACATATGTCTGCATTACAGCATTTGTTCATTCTAAATTCACTGAGCCTGTCCCATTCCCTCTTAAATCTGAAGACATCAAGGTAAGAATAACTGAAATGCTTTTCAAGATTTTTGAAACATGGAATTACCAGTGTCCAGTTCCAGACTCCTTGGGCCTGACAAGGCTACTAAACTGAATTTCCTCCAATTCCAGGAAAAGCGTACATTTGCAGTCTATTGCATACCACTTTGACAAAGCAGGATCAGTCACTCCATGGTAGAAACCAAGCCAGCTCAGCAAATGAAGCAAAAAATAATCACCTCTTGGGTGTTGAACAGCTTATCAGGCCTCATGAATCCCTCCAGAGCTCCTGAGACAGTTAACTGTGATATCCATTACAATAAGAAATGCTGGGCAGATTGGTTTAGCACATTTCAGGGTGTGTCTGAATGATGGGTTTACTGAAGGCCTGCCCTGGATGTGGTCAGCAACAACCAGTAGGCTTCTAGGCCAGATGACTAAACAGGGAAAGGAGGAAGCCTCTTTTCTGTTTCTTCGGAGCAGTTGCAGTCTTCACCATCACCTTCAGGCCTGTCTCCAGGCTTCTAGCCTTTTAATGCAGCCTCTCTGGCTCCCCCGGATGAACATGAATGGGACTCTGCAGCCAGCTCCAGGTCCCTGAACTTTAACTGGATCTTCTGGAGTTTGCACACACAGATGTCCCTTTGCACTCTTCTACACCTGACTCTGCAAGTGGTCCCTGAAGGCCTACCTTGTAAACCCTTTATACATCTTATAAGATGTAATATGTACTCCATTTCATCTTTAAAATCTTCCTTTGGTGAACTTCAGCTGACAGAGCTACAAACCCAAAACTGAGATAATGATGGACCAGGCCCTGTGCCACCTTAGCAAAAATTTAAAGTGACCTATACTTGTGTCAGCATCTTGGTGGTTTGCTGATTAGATCTGTTAGGTCAGATTTCTGAAGGGAGAAGCACTAAACATGACTTGAAAGCACAGGTATGAGACAGGGCAATTTCAGATATGGGACAGGAGGAAAAAAGAAAAGGAAGGAAGGGGAAAATTTAAGAAGCGAAATCTGAGTGTGTGTGTGTGTGTGGGGGGGTATCCCTGCAAATGTAGCAGAGAAAGCCTTTTACCACATTTTGTGATACCTGTTTTCTTCTTTCCTGAAAAATCACAAGCAAAACTGGACATTTTGCCACCATTGGCAGAAGCACATGGTGCAAGTTTTCCTGCAGAGAACTGTGGCCATGAGGCTGGGTTCTGGCCAAGCGGATGAGAGTGAATTGGGTAACATTGATTCAGTTGTGTAAGCACAATGGGAGATATCTGAAGATCCTTTGTAAGGAAATAATGGATCAAAGAAGGACAAATGGACAGAGCAAGACAAAGGTGAGTAAGGTCCTGCAGTGGCCTTTTTCCAACAGATAGGTGGGTTTTAACAGAAGTCAGGAAGGCCACTGCTCTTAGGAGTCTAATTGGAAAAGACACTTTGAAGAAAGCAGAAAGATGTTTCACACATTGCCCTTTCCAGTTTTCAAGCAGGGGTGCAAAAGAGAGATACTTCTTACAGGCAGGAGAGGGAATTAAATCCAAGGCTTAGGCTTGAAACCCAACACCAGGTCTCAAGTAAGATTGGTTTTGCTTTTGTTTTTGTTACTCTTTATCAGCACCCTTCCTTTCTCTTTTATTTGCCACTTAAAATTTCATATGTTTGAAATTTTAATATTTAATGTACTTTCATCAGCTAACACTCACTCTGTGGAGCAGGACAGTACAGATGAATAGATGAAAATATTAACAGAATAATTGCATTTTGATGTTAATAGACTAGATGTGCATAAATGATAAATACAAATACAGATTCATATACAATAAATTTTCTGGAAACTCTAAAATAGGTAGAAGAAAAGGACTGTAGGTAATTTGGAGTTTGGATCTGGAATTACATTTAAAAATTAATCAGGCCATCCAGAAGGTTGGCAATATCAGAGTACAGGCAGATACAGAAACATTCTTTTTCCATACAATGCGTTTATATTTATTTTCCTTACCTACATAATTGATATCTCTAAGGACCAAATAATAGAATATAAACAAAGCACGTTGAAAACTTCCATAAACTCTGTATAATGTCATCATTTTCAAAAAAATCTTCATTTATAGGCAAACAGTTTATAGTTTGCATATAAAATATGATCTTTTAAGTTTTAATAAATATAACTATAAAGATTTTGAGTTCCTTTTATTTAGAAAATATGAATCCAACCAGTAAATACATTGGTTAAATTTTAGTTTTTAATAAGATGTCTGAGTCTGTGAGACCTAGAAAATGTGCAAACTGCCTCCAAATATTTTGCATTAGAATTGTTGTATTTGATATGAATGTTTGAGTGGTGCTTTCTCTATGTTTCTGTCAATTGTTTGATTATATGTCCTTAAGATTGATAAATTGTCCTCTGATCATATTCTCTTTGGTACTAATTGATCTTTAAAAAAATTAATGTAGGTGGTATTAATTTTATTCTCTGCAGAAATATATTACATTTTCTCTTTTATATGTGGAAGATGCATTCAAAGATTCCTCAGAGATACTTGAAAACACAGATAGCACTTTATCTGCTGTGATTTTCCTGTGCATACATACCTTTAAGGAAGTTTAATTTATAAATTAGGCAGAGCAAGACATTAAGGAAAACACCCAATCACAAGACAGAATATCTATAGGATTCATTGATTGTTCTCCCATGAGCCCAATAACTGGGATGTCTACCAAGTCACTAATGAGAGGGGGGCGTATATAACAAAAGAATGCTGGAGCCGGGCATGGTGGCTCACACCTGTAATCCCAGCACTCGGAAGGCAGAGGCAGAAGGATTGCTGAGTTTGAGGCTTGCCTGGGCTACATAATGAGCTCAGGGCCAGCCTGAACTACAAAGGGAGACCCTGTCTCAAAAAAAAAAAAAAAAAAAAAAAAAAAAAAGAATGCTGGAATTCCTGAGGTATTCACCTTCTTGGCATCATCCTGAAAGAATTAAAGACATTATATTATAGTGATCCACACACACCCATGTTTATAGCAGCAAAAAAGCATTTTTGTGTTCATTCAACAGATGCGTGGAAAGCAAATTGTGATATTTACACATAGTGGAGCACTTCTCTGCCACAAAGGGTAAATTTAAATCATTTTAGGAAAATGGATGCACCTTGAGACCATGTTCAGTGACATACATCAGACACACAACTTAAACATTATGCAGCAAAATAAAGACAGATAATAGGAAGCAAAGAAATAAGTCCTTTATAAATGGGAAGAAAACTAAGAGATGGGGTTAAGAGTGAAAGTGGGAAGTGGAAGGGAATAAAAGATTGTTTAAATGTGTTTTATGTGTATGCCAGCTCCCCACAAGGAATGCGATTGGTACGTCCTAGAAAAAGGTACTATTTCCTATTGAAAATAAAAATTTAAAAGTCTAATTTAAAATAATAAATTTTCCCAGGAAATATTCAAAGGGAAAGTGGTAGGAGAAAGTAAGGAGGGGAAACAATAAATGTGATTTAAAAGGAAAAAGAAAGCACATGTATACAGGGGGTGGGGGGTGTGGAATGGGTGGGGATATGTGTAAAAATGAGAATTAACGTGTGCCATACACTGGTACAAATTCCCCGATGTTGAATGTGATTGTGAGCTGTCTATAAAATGTACCAATAAATAATTCAATTTTTAAAAATTGTCCCTTTTGTCTTTAGAGAAACTCCACTGTATGCCAAGTGATTGCTGTGACATGTCAGCTTGACTGCAGTGGTAACCACCAGCAGATTAGCAGCACTCTGGGCCTCTCAGTGGAAGATTACCCTGCAGGCTGCAGAATGAGGAGGAAAGGCCTGTCTTAGATGTGTGTGGCCTGCGGGAATAAACAGCTGCTTCTCTGGAGAAGCTCCGGTCTTTACCACTTCCTTTGGGCACTCCCCTGCAGTTCCTTCAGACTTCCCCATCGAGATGCTCCTGCTTGGCCACGGACTCACACAGGACTCTGCAGTGAGCTTCAGGCCCTGACTTTCAATAGGATCCACCAGCTCTCAACACACAGGCAGCCATTTTTCCTCCTTCTGTCCTGACTCTATTGTAAGCTTCCTCAGAAATTATATATAATCTCTTCTTCAAGTGGACCCTACAGCCATAAATGTCTCACACAGTGAAGTCAATCCTAAAATGAAACCATTCTCCTTATTCAGAGGGAAGTAAATCTAAACAGATCTTGTTTGGGTGGAATGTATCATTTCAGATGATGAGAGCTGGGGAAAATTACCCAACGCGCAAGTTACGCATGTAGCAGACAATGAACCATTCTCAGATCTCTGAACTGGAATTGTATCCAGGATGCAGTGAAGGCAACTCCAAGGGTCGCAAAACTCCTCTCAGGGACACACAGTATCTTAGTCACAAAGCAAACATTAAAAAGAGAGGAAGCAAGCAAGAAAGTTTATGCATCCTGTGTACATCGTAATCATTTGGGAAGAGTTTCATAAATAATATATTGACCCAAAGGAATTCATGTAGCACAGAGCATAGAAAGCAATTGATGTAGATTACCTGCCCTGTCATATAAAATCGCTCTTCAATTCGCCATTTGTTTCTTATAGCAGTTGGCTTAAGATATAAATGTATGGCCGGGCGTGGTGGCTCATGCTTGTAATCCCAGCACTCGGGAGGCAGAGACAGGAGGATTGCTGAGTTTGAGGCTTGCCTGGGCTACATAGTGAGCTCAAGGCCAGCCTGAACTGTAAAGCGAGAATCTGTCTCAAAAAAAAAAAGATATAAATGTATGTACATCTGATCATTTTAATGGTACATTGGTACTCCCTAATCTCATCTATTTCATTTTTCTTACTCTACTTCTTCAGACATTTAAATGATGATGGCCCAAGATTGGCATCCTGTCTAACAATTGTACACTGTAAGGATCTTTTGAGAATAATCATTATTTTCGTCATTGGGAAGTAATCATGGTCATCCTGCTTAAGTAAATTATGAATCTGGCTTAGCAGGAACCTTTCTCCTGAGTCAATTATATAGAAAAATAGGCATATAATGATATTTAATAGCTGAGTATATCGAAAAAGAAGGTCATTAGACCAGGTCAGACAAAGCCAAAGATACTCTTGGGATGATTTGAAAATGACTTGGGATAAACATAAATGAATCTGAGAATCCCCCCCACCTTCTACCAAGGACAAAACATGGCCTGGACCTGGTACTTACTGGAAAATATGACTCTTACCTATGATTAAAATGTTGGAACAGATGGAAATTATGGGAATAACATGCTAGACAAATTCAAGGAAAGAACTGAGTGAAAGAGTAAGAAATTCGTCTGCCAAAATTAAGACTTGATGAAACGGGGATCCTCTCTGTGAGACAGATGTTATAAAATGTGTTAGGTTCAAAAGGTATAAAGGAAAATCAAGTTTAGTATTAGAAAAAGAACATAGTGGTTAGAAGAATAGGCAGAAAATTAACTGCAAGAGCTCAAATTCCAGTTCAACTCTTCCATTTGCAATTTATCCATAGAACCCTTCTCATAGGATTGTATAAACTTGTGTAGTCCTAACTTAGTTAACAAAAGCAAAGTACTGAAAGTTTTGTCCATGGTTCCATCCATGAATGATTTACAAGCAGCAGACTAAAAACAACAGGTCAGAAATAAATGATCATAGAGAACCAGGCTGGAAACATGGAAACAGAATGTACTATGACCCAAAAACCCAATTTCAGGCCTCAAGGGTTGAACTGAACAATCCAATTAGGAGTGAAGAGGAAATTAATAACGTGTATTTCCTTATGTTTATATGGTGCGTTCTTATCAATTGTGTCTCTTAAATTCTATGAATAAAAGCTCCCATTTCACAGCTGAGAGGTTTCACCAACGAAAATAAAATAACTTGCTTAATATTAAGAAGGATAAAAATGTTTTATATTTTGTCAGATAAATAATATAGAGTTCTATGTTAATGATATCAGCATAAAATAATAGTAGGAAAGGAGATAGACTGAATATCTCCTCTCATTTTAGTGTGACGAGACAGAAAATAAGCATGTAGTTACTTGAGTAAGTAGCAGCATTTACTTGCTGTCAAGTACTGCTAAGATTTACTGAGTGGGGAAGTTTAACATGATGGTTAATCTTGACTGTCAACTTGCTCACCAAGGAAATTAGTCAAGCATCCTTCTGGGTATGTCTGGAAAGTGGTGAAATCTTTTTGAAATTTCAGGAATCTTTCTGGTCCCCGTCCCTTCTTTCTGGGTGTCTGTCTTCTGTTGTCTGCATCCTGACTGTCATGGGTTGAGTAGATTTCCACCAAGGTGGCACCCACCATCCCGCCATGAGGGACCATGGAACCAGCAGAGCATGCATTGAACCCTCTGAATCTGTAAGCCTAAATAAACATGCTTGTCTTCAAATTGATAATCTTGTCATTTCATTCTAGCAGTGGAAATGGGATTAACACTACTGGAATGGGATCTAGCTCTATGATTTTTCTTGCTAGTTAGGAGCAAGTCTAATTTTATACTTTTCTAAGTGTCTGAAAAATACATCATAAAGAGATTTTATTTTTCTTACTCTGGAACTACAAAATAAGTTTAAGAACCATCTGATAAACTGCAGTCAGAAGTCATCATCAGCAAATATTTCTTAACATGTTACCTGAAGTTGCCTGAAGTTTTATGTCTATAAAAATGTGAAGTTTTAAGATGCCCTGTGGAGTCAACAGCAGAAAGTTTTGGTAGAAATAAAGTGAATGAGTCTGTGGGGCAGGATTCTATCTCTAAGTGTGCTGAAGATCTCAAAGAATAAAATGGCTAGATCAAGTCTTTAACACCTCAGTTCTCAGCTGAAGTAACAGCCAATTTCTAAACTAGTTCTGCTACACTACTCTAAGGCATGTATATCAGAAAACTAAATCCAGAGTTTTATCCAAGAACCATCTGAATTGCAAAGTAAATTGAAAATATACCTCCTTAGATCTCTGATCTTAAGACCTAAAATGAATGAAACTATAAAAATGG
The DNA here is from genome assembly GCA_004025085.1 of Thryonomys swinderianus. NCBI lineage: Eukaryota > Metazoa > Chordata > Mammalia > Rodentia > Thryonomyidae > Thryonomys > Thryonomys swinderianus. Next base: position 10,113 of record PVIC010027003.1, read on the forward strand.
ATAGTGACTATAAATCTTACAAACCATGAGGGAGTCAAAATTTCTTTTTTTTTTCTCATCTGAGATTTGCTTCTGCTAAACCAATTTTTTTTTTTTAAAGTCAGGATCTCACTTTGTAGTTCAGGCTGGCCCTGAGATCACTATGTAGCCCAGGCAAGCCTCAAATTCAGCAACCCTTCTGTCTCTGCCTCCTGAGTGGTGGGATTACAGACATGAGCCACCATGCCTGACATTGTAGTATGTGGTACTGATTGCTGGTGCTTGTGAGTCACCACACCCAGTTTTGTTGTATGTGGTTACCAGGGATCAAACCAGGGACCTTGCACTTTTTAGACAGATGCCAGAACCACTGAGCTCAATCTCTGGCCCTAAAACAAAAACCTTAACAATAAACAAATTTGCCAGAAGTACAGTGGTACATTGGTTCATGAACTGAATTCATTCCACCATTCCAGGGAAGATAGCTGAATCCTGTTCAGCCCCTGTTGTGGAGTTCAAGAATGGAAGCAAAATTTTGCTGAATGCAAGCCGAATTGTAGGCAAACAGAAATTTTTGTGAACAGAGCTATTACTATAATTACCTTTCAGGACAAGTGGAATCTCTAATATGCAGGTACTTACATCTGGTTGTTTCAAACCCATAGTAAGAGTCAAATCACGGTAGATCCCAATGATTACGAATACCAAGGTTCAGAAGAATCATTGCACTTGCAAAATATTCTGTAATTTTCCCAGCTCACACATGTGGAACACTGGGGAATGCATATTGGCATGGATGCTGAAGGCACCTAATTAGGTAATAAGGAATGTAAAATTGACAAGTATCAATTAATATGCTCCAGTATGCAATGGTGTGAACTCAAAGTTCATGGCATCAACTTTGGTGAGACCTAGACCCGAGGACAATTTCTTCAGTGTCAGTTCAATCAATATTTTCCTGCATGAACTTGATTGACCCATTGCTCTCAACCCTCCATTTTCCATACCAGTGTCACAGGGTCAGGAGAATATCCTGAGAAATCACTGTGCTCCTACCCCTGACTCTGCATTGCTTTGGGCTGCTTCCTTTCCTTTTTTTCTTTCTGTACATTTTGTTTAGCATTGGAAATCACTGCTCACCATAGGAACCCTGGACCTGCATTTCTTTACAGAGACACTTAGTACCATGAGTACCTTTCTTCTCCTGGAAGTGGGAAAGGCTTTAATATTTTTCAGCAGGTCCTATTATATGATGGAGCCATTGGAAGGATATGAAGATCTTCCTTACAAATGGAAGTTTGGGTCTAGGCAAGTTTCCTACAAATTATTCTACAGATAGTCCCTGGCTTAGCATGGTTCAGTTCATAATTTTTTGACATTGCAACATGAAAACTTAATGTATGTATTCAGTAGAAACTGTACTTTGAGTTCTGAATTTTGAACTTTTCCTAAAGTAGCACTGTTCTGTTCAATGTTCTCAGCTAACCTCAGCTCTGAGACACCTATTATGATCCTGTGGGGTAACAGCTGACACCTGAAAGGGCAGTATCACTAAGCTGCGCCACTGGAAGAGTAAGTAGGTACAGTTAATGTGTTTTCAACCTCCAACATTTTTAAACTGAAGTGGGTTTATTGGGGCATAACTACCTCATAAGTTGGAGAGTATCTGAATTTTAATTTTTGTTTTTTTTACTGCATTTAAATTATTCTGAATAGTGCAATAATAGGTCTATTATATATCTTAAACCACATGGCATTCTAAATAAGAAAAGTCTTGATGAGATTAAACATTTTGACTAAATACATATACCAGTTAGAATTAAGAACTTGTTTTATTAAATAGTATTTTCTATGCAAAATCAAATTCTATTTTAGCCAAAATGTAAGAGCTTATGGAGATACTGCTGACAGTATTATCCCAGACTTTACTAAACTTTTTGGTAAGAGCCTGGGGAACAGAAAAAGTTCTAACACTACAAAAAAAATAGTTAAGACCAGGATCTCATAAACTTAAATTCATGTTGGGACAAATTCTGTGCCTAATAGGATTAAGGAAGAAGAAAGCATTTAGAATTAAATGAATCCTCAGTGATCTGGTGGCAGGAATTTGTAATTTCTTTCTATATTAATCTCTATTCACTTATTTTACAATGCACTTTTGTGCTTCTTGCTATTTTTTCTTCTCTAAATAAGAGTGTACCATGTGACTGCTAGACACAAAAATTCTGAATTATCTATGCAAATCCACACTTATCTGTTACTGCTATCCACATCACATGAAGCAGCATGAATTTGAAGAGAAATGAAATTAGGAAAACACTTTACCACTTTTTAGCTCTGCTTACCTCAGGCAAGACTCTCAGTATCTTTAAACTTCTGTTTTGATGACTGTAAAATGAGGATAACACAAAACAGGGCTGTGGCAAGATTAAACATGACAGGTGGGCTAAAGCATTAATACAACATTAATATTAATATGGAACTAATGTCATGACCTTGGGTAACTCAACCTTTGGAACTTGTTTTGTCACCTGAAAAATAGGAAGAGTCACTCCTTAGTGTGTTGTTGTTACGATTAGGTTCGATATGACCGACACTCTCTCTGTTTGCTCTTAGAAGTGCAAAGTTGAGAAAGTGAACTGTCAGTGTCTCCACACAACTCACATATCTTTTTTTTTTTTTTTTGTGGTGGTGGTGGTGGTACCAGGGATTGAACTCAGACCCTTGTGCTTCCAATGTAGGCACAGTATCACTTGAGCTAAATCCCCAGCCTGCAACTCACATATCTTTTGCAAAGGAAAGGAAGGGAGAAATTCAACCCAGAGGGAACTATTTTCCTTAACTGTGTATCCAAATAATGTGATTTAAATGTCATTACTGAAATAGCTGTTGAACGATCAGTCTTGGTAATGACAAAAGCAAAAGGTTCAATGCAGTAGATGAGACAATATTTCATGAGGGGTGTCCCTAAAATGAGAAAAATACCAAGACGTGTCTGTTGGGGGTTATAGAAATAGATAAACAGTTTCTTTTCCATTGATGAACTTGCTAGGAGACAACATTGTAAAAATACAGTGGATATTTCTGACATTTAAATTATGCAACATAAGGCATTCTATCACAAGTCTTCAGGGCCTTTTAACTTTCAATCCAATAAGATTGTGTCAATCACTAAGAAAATGATCAAGGCTCTATGCACAGATTCCCCTCTAATCACTCAAAACATTTAACAAATTTACCAAAAGAAAAAGCAAATATCTGTGAGTCCATACTGATATAGAGAAATGATTTAATAGCAAATAAGTAAGAGAGAACAGACTGATCTCTTACAGAAGCTAATTCTAAATAAAAGTATTACTTAGGGTCATTTCCATAGCCACAATGATTAAGATTAACATCAATAGTGAGAAGTTATATCAAAGGTATGAGCCCTTATTCTGTTGGGACAAGAAAGAAAATTTACCTTTGAAATTGTACAACTAATGCATACTACTCTAGTTATAAGAAAAACATCAGACAAATTTCATTACAGAGAGACTTCATGAAATATCTGACAACTGCACTTTAACAATAAGTTCACCATAATCAAAAGAACTAAGAAACTGTCACAGTGAAGAAAATCCTAAAGAGCAATGAGTACTACATGTATTGTGGTGTCTTAGAAGGTACTCTCAACCAATATAGGACATCAGGTAAAAGGAAAGAAAGCATGACTAAAATATAGACTGTCACAAATAATATTCAACATCAGCAACATGTGTTATAAATCACCTCATAAATATAATAATAGATGAAATTTAGTATAGTGAATATGAGAATTTGCCATCTTCATACTAATATTATAAATCTAAAATTTAAAACAATGAAGATATTAAAAATAAAGGATTATGATAATAGATTAACAGAAAAAGAAAAATGATTATGAATAACATATTCAATAGGAAAATGCCAACTTTTGAAATATTAAAGAATGATATAACTTGAATTATGAAATTATTGGACATCTACATTTTTATATTTCTCAATACAAACATAGAATTTCAGCTTCTAGAAGACTTAGCAATGATCACACTCTCTGACCTACTGAATAAGTCAATCAAATTTTTTCCTAAGGGAAAATTAGTATGAAGTATATGCTCTTATATATTTTCTGTGGCCTTAAGAATTAGAAATAAAATTAAGTCAGGATAATTTTATTTTTTTCCTAAAGTGGCATGTTTACAAAAAGTAAATTAAAACATTAAAGCACATTTTCAGATATGTCATGATAGAAAGCTTTCAAGTCTTTATAATATATAGTTATTGTAGTCATCTACATAGATATGTGGATGCATATGTACAGTTATTATAAGGATCTCTTCTTAGTGCTAACTAGATACTGTATGTAATGACGTGCTATATATATGTACTGAATATTTCTATAGATGTCCTTTGCCTATTAATGTTAAAGTGACCTTTCCTCAACAATAGCCTCACATTATACCATAGAACTTTCTGCTTCACCCACCAATTTTCAGAGCAGTTGAAGAATATGGTTTAAATACAAGATACCCAGAGTTGAGTGTCATCTTTGATACATTTTTAAAACATAAGTGTGATAAAAATGATCTTGCTTCTGTTTGTTTTCTACCTATTCACCATGATAATTCTATTAGTACTTGTACAAATACTGACCTGTTATTTTTACTTGAAAAATTGAGAAAGATGTATTTCTTTTTTATATAATTTTTAAATCAACTTTTGTCTTTATTGGTACATTGAACATACACATCATGATCACACTCAATATTGGGAATTTGTACCAGTATGGCACACAATTTAATTACCATTTTTTTCCCATTCCCCTACCTTTTCCACAATGCCAGCCCCCTAAATACATAAGCCTTGTTTCCCTTTTTTTATTACCGTCACATTTTTCTTTACTCATCATTATTCACTCTTCCATGACATTTCCCTTTGAATATTTTCTATTTCACAATATCCATCATACATTCTAGAACTCACTAACATCTTCAGTTCCTCATATGAGAAAGTAGATATGATATTTACACATCTGTTACCTATTTATTTCACTTATGAGTATTCCCTGAAGGTATATCCATTTGAGTATAAATGACTGGAATTTATCGTTCTTTGTGGCAGAGTAATACTCCATTTTATAGAAAAACCACATCATCCTTATCTCCAGTTGATGGACATTTGGGTTGTTTCCAAGACTGAGCAGTCACAAACTGAGCTGCTATGAACATAGGTGTACATATGTCACTATGATATGATTCTCTTGTGTATATTCCTAGCATGGCAATAACAGCGTCAAATGGGACCTCTAATCTAGTTTTTTTTGTTATCTCCACACTGACTTCCACAAAGGTTGTAACAGTCTACATTCCCACCAACAGTGGAGGAGTGTTCCACTTTCTCCACAGCCTAGCCAGCATATGTTGCTGATTAATTTTGAGATAGCAGTGTATTTCTTTTTTTGATCAAAGCTTTGAGTTCCCCTTTGTTCCTTTCACTACTGTACTGCAATTGTCATCTGTAAATTTCTAGGGTGGGCAAATGCCCTTAGGTGACTTGGAGTCCACAACACAGAGCCCATAGTATGTTTCCTGAGGCCTCTTTATGTCCTCAACTGAACCTGTTCAGCAGGCACCCAAGGCCTAGGCATAATTGCTCAATTTAAATATTATTCTCTGAGTACATATTGAACTCTAGATCAGTGTCAAACTTTATTTTTGTTTGTTTTGTGAGACAGGGTCTTGCTTTGTAGTTCTTGCTGGCCATGAGCTTACTATGTAGCCCAGGCAAGCCTTGAACTCAGCAATCCTCCTGCCTCTGCCTCCCGAGTGCTGGAGTGTCAACCTTTTTATTATGTACTGTTGAGACAAGTAGGAACACTTCTCCCCAGGCCTGATATTGCAGACTGAGCCCAGCACTTTGACACTGAGCTATCCCCTCAGATATCTGCCCCTCTGTCTCTGTCTGTCCATCTGTCTATCTAGCTAGCTATTAATCTCCTATTTATGTATAGAGACCAGACTTGTGAAGCTGCTAAAATGCTAACTGAGCTCACACTTAGGATCCTCCAGCTTCAGTGTTTCAGAGTGCTGGGACTACAGGTTCAAATCCTCTTCATCCAAGGTGTAAACCAGGGAAAGAGCAACTGTCTCTGTACACCATCAAGATTAATAACAAACAATGTGATGGTAATTTTAAATCACTTAATCATTAATTATAAATGATTTTTAAGCCCAGCTTGGGAAATTTAGTGACTTAGGAAAACCCTATCTCAGAATACTAAATAATCTAATAAAATAAATATATGGAGAGAGATACAGCCTAGAGTGAAGGCCCTAGGTCTGATACCCCATAGCATTAAATAATAAAATCAAGTTTAAAAATAAGAAATATACATAAGAACCCTTGCCACATGTTTAGGTAGAAACCAGAAAATATTCATCACGACAGTAAATAAGGAGAAAAGAAAGTATGAAGAGATGGATGCTGGTTGAAGAAGGTCACTAGAATGTGGCCTCAGCAGGTGCGTTCTGGTCCTTAAGTCTTCTGTTCTCTCTGTGCTTCCCATGGCATGAACCACTTCTCTCCAATGGCCCTGCTGCCATGATGCTGCTGCCTGGGAAGAGCCAACTCTGCACTGAACCTGTAGAAACAAACTGTGAGCAAAATGAACCTCTCCTCTTCAAGTTGTGGCTGTCAAGTATTTTGTCAAATCGAGAGAAGAAAGTTACTAAGACAGAGAGTGACTGGTGTCAAATAAGTCATTAGGTATCTAGGACAACAAAGTTATCTGGAGAGAAATCATAGAAGGTGTTGGGGGGGGGAAGGGTGAGGTCTAAACTTTCATGGTCAAAAGCAGGAGCTGCCATAAAATGAGGTTCCCAGAGACAGCTGATCTCCTGGCACATTTTACAGGCCCCACTGGCTCGGCCTCAAGGGACAGAAACTAAAACTGCTGCAAAATAAAAGAAATAGGAAAAGCAATATGAGGAACGGAGTAGTGCCTTCTGAATTTAGTAACCCGGAAGTGTTGCACGTATTTATGAACATAGCTTCAGTTGAGTGGATCAAGGAAACAGCCACTTTGGAATCACTGGAGAGACTAGAGGAAAATTAATAACTGTGGACAGTAAGTTGGAAAAGTGTTTCAGGATACCCGCTTGTGAAAAAGAAAGTCAGGAAGGTATTGGTTCATGGAAAATTTTGTTTCAAGCTTTGTTCATGAAGTTGGAGGAAAACGTGAGACTTGCTTGCAGGGAGAAGGACTTGAGCCTGCAGTCTCACATGAGCTGGGCCAACACTACCACTGAGCTACCTCTACGGCCTGACGGTCTGTTTTTGCTTGTTTATGAAGTAACTAGAACTTGAACCAGGGCCTTCGCATCCTGTTAATTCCCCGGTTCTTTTTTTTTGCCATTTGTTTATTTAGTACAGGGTTTCATCATGCCACAGAGTTGCCCAGGGTGGCTTTGAGCTTGGGTTCTATTCCCTCAGCCTTAAGAAGACTGTTACAGATCAAATGTATTCATATATGTGCATGTGTGTATTATACACATATATACTCCTGATGACATTGTATATAAATATAAATTGTAGATAAATATCATGTATATACATGAAATAGGGCTGGATACCACACACAGCTGAAGGCATTAGTGTCACCAAAAGTGAGGAATATGTTCTCTGTCGTGGGGTTCACCCGAGTAAAAAAAACCATTGCTTGGTAACTTTCACAAGACGGAAACCTTGAGAGGAAGAACCAGCTCTCAGCAGTTTAGCAGTTCCTCAAGTTGATCTAGTGGATGCTGAGAAGGGAGAAGTACTGGCCAAAGGAAGGTGGTGGTTTTGCTACCAGTTAGTTTACGTGTTGGGTAAGCAGAACTAAAGAGATTCCTCCTGATGGTTTCTATTTTCTGGGCTAAGGAGGTGGCACCCAAAGAGAGTAACACATAAAATGAGTTGTTCAAACTTTGAGGACAGTAAGAAATGTTGCATTCAGAGACTGTGTTGACCACAGTGAGGCATCACTACAGAGTAACATGGTACAGTTTCCTGATGAAATGGATCCTGTTAGAAGCTGACAGTCACCCACCAGTTGAGTGTGGGACTTTGACATGTCCCATTAAGGAGTTCAGAATGATGAGCAGGAAAAGCACATTGCTCCCCCTTCTGCTGTAGATTTTGGGTGCCAGTCATATAAAGGAAGGTGCAAGAGTGGCATTGAGACTTAGATTCAAAACATAAGTTAAATAAAAATTGGAATTGTGCATAAAGCTAGTGAAACAATGAGTATGTATTTTTTAAGATTTTTTTTTTTTTCTGAGACAGGGGCTCACTTTGTAGTTCAGGCTGGCCCTGAGGTTACTATGTAGCCCAGGCAGGCCTCGAACTCAGCAGTCCTCCTGCCTCTGCATTCCAAGTGCTGGGATTACAGGCATGAACCACTCCTGGCATTGTGGTATATGGTGCTGATTGCTGGTGGGCATGAGTCACCACACCTGGTATTGTTGTATGTGGTTACTGCGGATCAAACCAGGGACCTTGTGCTTGCTAGGCAGGAGCCAGAACCACTGAGCTAAATCTCTGGCTCACTATTATCTATCTTTTACTGCTCATTATTTATAATTTACATTTCTCATATAAGAAGAGCCATGCAATATAAATGTTATGGGCTCATTTGACTGCAAATGGCTTAAGTTTATCCTTCTTTATGGCAGAGTGGTACTCCACTGTGAGTATCCATTCATTTTGTTTATGAATATATAGTTTCTTTCCAAGTTGTAACTATCATGAATTATGCTGCTATAAACATGAATATGCGTGGATCCCTGTAATATGTAACATGGTGAACTTACCAGCCTGTAAGGAAAGATCCTGGGCAGTGAATTGTTCTTTAACTCTTCTAGAAAGATACTAGAAGAGGAGGAGCTGGGGAGAATGGAACTTCTAGTTACTAGTTTACATTCTCACCAACAGTGTATAAGAGTTATTTTGTCCCTAGTGCCATGCCAGCATTTGTTATTATGAATAATCAAGTCCAACTTGAGGAGAGCTGCTTGAATAAGACAGCTGACTGAATTAACTTGTAGTTGGAGATTTCAGTAGGTTTTTAGAGTGAAACATGGGAGTGAGTGTCGGAGATCAAATGAGACAGAAATTCATTGAAGATGAACAGGAAATTGGAAGAGTTGTGGGACCAAGACAGAGATCAATGATGTGGGATCTCTTCAGTTCAAGCTCAGTGCAGTTTCCTCCAGGGCTGAAATGTGAGCTGGCGTGAGCCACCCCTGTATACTGAAAAAGACAGATTGTGAGTTGCGATGTGTCATTCCATTCACATTTGTGCCTCTCTTAGATGGTCCACGTTGGAAGTTAGTCCCTTGCCAAGATGATCACCATGCAGCGCTCAAAGGAAGACTGTGTGTTGAGACACGAATGTCCCACACCAAAAGCCAGAAGGAACTTGCCAGCCTGTGAGGAAGGATCCTGGGCAGTGGATTGTTCAGCTAGCCACACACCTTTAGGTGACTGCGGTTCTAGCTGAATTCTGACTGGCCCCCATAAGCAGCTTCAAGGCAAAGCCACCCAAGCTGGTCACTCCCTAATTTCTTTTCTTTTCTTTTCTTTTTTTTTTTTTTTTTGAGACAGGGTCTCGCTTTGTAGTTCAGGCTGGCCCTGAGCTCACTGTGGTGCCCAGGCAAGCCTCAAACTCAGCAATCCTCCTGCCTCTGCCTCCCGAGTGCTGGGATTACAGGCGTGAGCCACCACGCCCGGCACTCCCTAATTTCTAACTCACAGGGTATGAAATTCACAGGTTCCTTAGCATAACAGGTCACAACATTCCCGAATAACGTATAGTAAACTGGCAGCTGACAAAGGCAGCATCCATGCACATAAAATAGCCACTTAATACCACTAGAGAAAATAAATACCAGGAGAAAAAGAATAAACTAGTTTCCCAGTGCTTCAAAGAATCATAAATTTTTTAGCAAGATTATTGAAGAAAACGATAAACACAAATAAAATAGTGAGGAAAGGAGTGATATGAAAACAAGTAAATTTTTAAAGTGAGCCTCTTATAAATTCTTCATGCTTCTATTTTCTTAGGTTAAGTACAGTTTAGATTCCACAACCTAAAGCAGTCTTATATTCCTTTCTATATAAACAGGTTAAGACAATAATATTTGCTTTCTTTAAAAAACATTGGCTAAAAACACATTTATATTTCTGCAAATTTTCTCTTATCTCTGAATCCAAGATCAGACCAAATAATAAACTATATAGAAGGACTTGTCCTAAGCACTTTGGTACGTTACTGTTTTAATTTTAATTCTTACATGGGAAAGGATGGATTTTCCTGATTAGTTTTTAAAATGGCAGAGAGAAAAAAAACACTATGCTTTCCTGAAGGTCTGATCTAAGCCTGTGAGACTACTTCTTGCAAATTATGGCGAAATCAGAGAAGAGAAGCCTGGAATGTGAGGAGAGTGGAGATTTGGGAGTGGAAGCTGCTTTCTCATAGGAACTTTTCCCCACATGAGAAGGTCCTGTGAGTGATTAGTTATTTTAGTACTTGTGTTCTGCTTAATTAAAAAATATCCCTTGGAATAAATCTGACTTGATCAGGGTGTATGATTTTCTTGATAACTCTCTGTATTCTGTTTGCAAGTATCTTATTGAGGATTTTTGCATCAATGTTCATTAGAGAGATTGGCCTGTAGTTTTCTTTTTTGGTGAGATCTTTCCCTGCCTTTGGAATCAAGGTGATGGTTGCTTCAAGGAATGATTTGGGGAGTACTGCTTCCCTTTCAATTTCATTACAGAGATTGAGAAGTACTGGTATTAACTCTTCTTTAAAAGTTTTGTAGAATTCAGCAGTGAAGCCGTCAGGACCAAGGCTTTTCTTTGTTGGTAGGTTTTTTATTACATTTTCAATTTCCCAGTTGATATTGGGTTGTTTAACATTTTTATATCCTCTTCATTCATCTTTGGAAGTTCATATGAGTCTAGGAATCTATCCATTTCTTCTAGATTTTCCATCTTCTTGGAGTATAGATTTTCAAAGTACGTGTTTATGATCCTTTGGACATCTGGATCCGTGCTGATTTCCCCATTTTCATTCCTTATAGCATGGATTTGAGTCTTTTCCATCCTTTGTTTGATAAGGTTGGCTAAGGGTCTGTTGATCTTATTTATCCTTTCAAAGAACCAACTCTTTGATTCATTGATTCTTTCTATTGTTCTCTTTGTCTCCACTGCATGAATTTCTGCTCTGATCCTTGTCATTTCCTCTCTAGTATGTACTTTGGGTTTGTTTTGCTCCTCTTTTTCTAGTTGTCTGAGGTTCATCATTAGATTGCTTATTGCAGTTTGCTCTATTTTCTGAGTGTATACATACACTGCTATGAATTTCCCTCGCAGAACTGCTTTCATTGTGTCCCATAAATTCCTGTATGTTGTGCTGGGGTTGTCATTTAGTTGTAGGAAATGTTTAATTTCTTCTTTAATTTCTTTTGTGTCCCACTGGTTGGTTAACAGAGTGTTGTTCAATTTCCGTGTGTTTGTGAGGATCTTGGAATTTCTTCTGCTGTTCAGCTCCAGTTTCAAGGCACTATGGTCTGATAGTATGCAGGGGATAACTTTGATTCCTTTGCATTTACTTAAGCTTGTTTTATGGACTAGAATGTGATCTATTTTGGAGAATGGCCCATGAGCAGCTGAGAAGAAGGTATATTCTCACTTTGTAGGGTGAAAAATTCTGTAGACATCTAATAAGTCCATTTGCTCCCAAGTTTGATTTAGCTCAAGTATTTTCTTATTGATTCTTTGTCCAGTTGATCTGTCAATTTGTGACAGTGGAGTATTGAAGTCCCCCACTACTATTGTATACTTCACAGGGCTAGAGAAAATGATACAAAAATTCATCTGGAAACACAAGAAACCTAGAATAGCAAAAGCAATTCTAAGCAACCATGACATGGCACGAGGTATTACACTCCCCAATTTAAAACTCTACTATAAAGCCACTGTGATAAAAACTGTATGGTACTGGCAAAGTAACAGACCCAAGGACCAGTGGAATAGATTAGAAGATGCAGAAACAACCCCAGGTACTCTAAGCCACCTTAGCTTTGACAAAGGATCCAAGCATCCTCAATGGAGGAAAGACAACCTCTTTAACAAATGGTGCTGGAAAAATTGGGCTTCAACTTGCCAAAAGCTAAAGCTAGACCTATCTCTTTCACCCTGCACAAAACTAAACTCACAATGGATATGAGACGTAAACATTAAAACAGAAACAATAAGCCTGCTGGAGAACAGATTAGGCAAAACTCTTGGAGACATTGGCTTAGGCAGAGACTTTATGAATAAAACCTCTATAGCACAAGAACTAGCAGAATGAATCAATAAATGGGATCTCATTCTACTGAAAAGCTTTTGCACAGCAAAAGAAGTCACTGACACTGCCAAAAGACCACCAACAACATGAGAAAAAATCTTTACTAGCTGTGTATCAGACAAAGGGCTATTATCTACAATATATAAAGAACTCAAACAGATCAGCCTCCCCAAGTTTAAAGACCCAATTCAAAAATGGGCATCTGAAATGAGCAGACACTTCTCAGAGGCAGAAGTTAAAGCAGCCAAGAAGCATATGAAGAAATGTTCAACATCACTGGTCATTCGAGAGATGCAAATGAAAACAAAACTGAGATTTCATCTCACTCCACAAAGAATGGCCGCTATTACAGAATCAACCAACAATAAACGCTGGCAAGGCTGTGGGGAGAAAGGAACCCTTCTGCACTGTTGGTGAGATTCCAGACTTGTGCAACCATTGTGGAGATCTGTGTGGAGATTTCTCAGAAAACTAGGACTAGGGGTCCCACTTGACCCTGCTATCCCCCTGCTAGGAATATACCCAAAAGAACTTAGAAAATCACAATGGAAAGACAGATGTACACCCTTGTTCATAGCAGCTCAGTTCGTGATAGCTCAATCTTGAAAACAACCCAAATGCCCATCAACTGGAGAATGGATAAAGAAGATATGGTTTCTTTATAAAATGGAGTACTATTCTGCCACAAAGAATGACAAGATTGATTCATTTATGTGCAAATGGATGCACTTGGAGGACACGCTAAGGAGTGAAATCAATGAAACACAGATAGGCAAATACCTGATCTCATTGATATGAGCACCGGCAGATGCAAATGAGCTCTAGTAGTATGACAATCTTTTTAGAATGGGAAATTTCCAAAGGAACTTTGGTGTGGGGATGTAATGAGGGGAAGGAATAAATATGATTCTGAAAGAAAATAAAAGAGCATGTATGTCATATATTGGTACAAATTCCCCAATGTTATGTGTGAGTGTGAGATGTATGCAAATTGTACCAATAAAGAATGCAATTAAAAAAAATATCCCTTGGGCTTCGGGCCCCGCCCTGCATTCCGGTGGACTGAAGGGAGCAGAGCGCGGACGCAGTGACTGCGAGCACCGTCGGTTTCAGACGGACTGAGGGAGCGGCACGCGGACCCGGCTGCAGGGCGCCATCCATTTCCAGCAGGCAGAAGGCCACGCACTGGCCCACTGTGTCCCGGAGCTGTGCAGTGAGGAGTCAGACATAGAGGAAACTCATAAGCTCAAAGTCTCCAGAATAGAATCTAACAAATCTTTTTATCTTTTTTACTGTGTTTAATACTGATATTGGCATTTCTTGTATTATGGTAACAAACATGATGTGATTGTTCTGCTCAAATACCTCCCATGATGTGTCAGGAGTGAGAACTCTCAAGGGTCATTACAGATTCAAGGAGGACCCCCCCCCGGAAAGTGCTGCATCCAAAGGGCCCCAGATAATAGAAAGAGACCTGGAACAAACATTGCCCTGTCATCAGACAAAGAAGAGCATTAATAACAATGGAAGAGCAGAAATGAGAAAATACACAAAAAACCAGACACAAAGATCACCACCACAGGGAAATTCAGAGAAAAGGGAAATAGGGCAAACTGAAACACAAACA
>PVIC010027004.1:0-24170 GCA_004025085.1 Thryonomys swinderianus
CCCAGCTCACCACACCTTTTATTCAGCACTTCTTGAGTAACAGAATGTAACTGCCCTGTGGGCAGGGCAAACACCTCCAATAGTCTTAGATACATTATGCAGATGAAGATCCCCCTGGGCAGGGCAGACACCAGCAATGGAGTAGTTCAGCTTTGAAGCATCACAGCATGTGGGAAGACCAGAGTCTTTGTTGTTAGCAAAGGTGAAGGCGAGTTGAGTCCAGAGTCCATCTGCACCAGGACAGCCTGATCAATTTTGACCTCCCAATTATTTCTCCCAAAACATGTTCCCAACAACAGGCCCTTTTATTCCTACCTGTATCAGATACTCCAACATGTCTCAAAAGCATTATCCAAATTACCTGATGAAAGTGATTTAATTAATTCTCTGAACAATGCTAATAAAAATAAGAAACAGATCATCTCACCCTCAAATTTGCCACAATTAAAGAAAAACTCTTTTGAACTGGACTGTTTCTTCCCAACAAATTTTCCTCTTACAGTGAAGAATATTGTAATATGCTCTGAATAGATGCTTAAAATCTCTCTCATAAGTTCTAGAAATCCACACTGAAACAGTCCCAGCTTGACAATTCTGCAATAACCATTAAATATTAAAATAACATTAAAGAGCAACTGCTCAGCTCATGGATTTAACTGCAAAACTCAGATTCACACTAATGGGACTCGCGTTACTAAATCCCCATGTGCTATACTGAAAATTTACCCCCAAGGACTCAAGGATCAGACACAGTCGAGGAATTGATGAATTCGCTTTGAAAAAAAATCCATTCAGGACCAAAAAAAATTTTTTATCATTCATGGAATTTGAATTACATAACAGAAATCAGATTGTTAGAAATCCATCAGCATTCAACTTTACATTCATATAATATATATTTGTTACACAATAAAATTCAAATTTCTACTGCAAGATAATTTGGGATGTTATAAAGGCATGTACAAAGTTGTTTTTTAATGTGTCTCATTTATGACAATACTAAAGCCAAAACCTAATTCTAAATATTTTTGTGTGTACTGCTTTTACAGACATTATTGCCATAGTCCTTAAGCTAAAGAAGTACTTTTTGCTGTTGATATACATTTAATGTAAAATAAAACACAGCAGTATTAGTAATAAATAGTGTTAATGTTTCAACTTATGTAGAAGTCTTAACTCATCGAAAGAATTTCTTTGAAAAAAAATTACAAAAATGTTGGCCTGGAGATTTAGCTCAAAGGTTCTAACACCTGCCTAGCAAGCACAAGGTCCCTGGTTTGATCCCCAGAGACCACGTACAACAATACTGGTACTGTATGTCAAAAAAAAAAAACCTACAAAAATTTTGATGTAGTGACCACATATAACAATCAATCATATATTTTTTTAATTTTTTGAGACAGGATCTCATTTTGTAGTTCAGACTGGCCCTGAGCTCACTATGTAGCCCAGGGAAGCCTTGAACTCAGCAATCTTCCTGACTCGGCCTCCTGAGTACTGGGATTACAGGCACGAGCCACCACACCTGCCAATAATCAATCATATTAACTCTCCTAGTAGTTTCAAATTATTCAAAAGACAGTGTGGTTTTTTGTTGTTTTATTTTAAATTGATGGATTAAAATTTCATGTATTTATTATGCAGCCAGGACATTTACACAAAATTATTCTAGCTTAACTTAGCTTATCCAAAATAGAAAACTAAGACAAATTGCTTATGTTTTCCAAGTCATTTTATCAGCTATGAAATGTAGACAATGGACTTGAGAATCTCTTATGTTTGCCAGTCCGTGATTTTCATTTGGAATAGCCAATTTGATTCACACTGTGTCCAGATAGTTTTTTTTTCCCATTACCCTGACTCTCACCTTTACTCCTACACACTTATGTACATACACACATAACACATGTGAAAGAGATTCTTAATTCTTATATATAACTTTGGTATAAATGAATTTATAATATTCTGTAAGATTCCTGTTGTTCAGGGTGAAAATACCACAATTGAAAGAAGTCTTGAGAATCAGAAAGAGGGACAATACTGTTTTGTGGATAGAAAACCTGGAAGCCTAATTTATCACTATACTAAACAACTGCGTGATCTTGAATAGATCATTTATTGTCTTTGGACTTCAATTTCCTTTTTTCAAAAATGCAGAAGTTGGACAAAATGATCACTAAGCACGTGGCCAAATCTAAGATTAGATCCCTTTAACTGACATATCACCATTAAAAACTGAACAGGAAAAAAAATCGCATGATCATCTCAGTAGATGCCTTAAAAGCATCTGACAAAAGACAACATAACTTTATGATTAAAAATTCTCAACAAGCCAAATATAAAAGGAATGTACCACAACATAATAAGGCCATATCTGATAAGCCTATGTCATACTTACTCATAAAAAAGGTGAAAAATTTCTTCCTCTAAGATTGGGACACAATTCTTACCACTTGTATTCGTGTACCATTTAGGATTGTACAACACTTAAGCAAGAAAAGTGAGGAAAACTGATCTGTGTTGGAAAGGAAAAAAGCAAAATTTTGTTTTGTAAATAACATGATTTTGAATTATAAAATCCTTAAAACACTGTGTGCAGGGCTGGAGATTAAGCTCAGGGTTCCAAGCCTGCCTAGTAAGTGCAAGGTCCTGAGCTGGATCCCTGGTAACCACATACAACAAAGCTGGGTGTAGGCCCACTTGCAATCAGTACCACATAACAGAATGCTGGGGGTAGTGGCTCACACCTATAATCCCTGGACTCAGGAGGCAGAAGAAGCAGTAGGATTGCTGAGTTTGAGGCTTCCCTGGGCTATATGGTGAGCTCAGGGCCAGCCTGAACTATAAAGTGAGACCCTGTCTCAAAACAAACAAACAACAACAAAACAAACAAACTCTGTATACAAACCAACAAACACAAACTATTAGAATTATTCAAATTAAGTAAAGTTGCCTGATATAAGAATCATTATACAAAAATCAGTTGTTTTTCTAGAAAATTAGGAAACCACCTCATTTATAATAGCTTCAAAATCAATAAAATAGAAATAAATTTAATCAAATAGCTTATTACTTGCACTTAAAAACTAAAACATTGATGAAATATTGAAGAAGATACAAATGAATGGCAAATATCCCATGTTTATGGAAAAAAGGCTTATTATTATTTAAATATCAATGATCCCAGGTGTGGTGGCTCACACCTGTAATCCCAGCATTTGGGAGGCAGAGGCAGGAGGATTGCTGAGTTTGAGGCTTGCCTGGGCTACATAGTGAGCTCAGGGCCAGCCTGAATTACAAAGTGAGACCCTCTTTCAAAAAACTTTAAAAAAGAAAAGAAACGAAAAGAAAAGACATCAATGCTACTCAAAGTGACCTACAGATTCAGTGCAATCCCTCTGAATATCTCAATGGCATTTTAAAAAAGAAATAGAAAAAAATCCTAAAATTCCTATGATGCCACAAAAGACTCCAAGTAAGCAAATCAATCTTGAGAAAGAGCAAAGCTAGAGACATCATACTTCCTAATTTCAAAAAACATTAGAAAAGTATGAAATTAGACCAGTGGAACTAAATAAAAAGCCCTCCAAAAAATGTATTGTGTAAATTTATAGTGGAGAAAGAAATCTTTTCCATAGATAATGTTGAGAAAATTGGAAATCTATTTGTAAAAGAATGAAACTGGACCCTTACACCATACAAAATAATGAACACAAAATTGCATTAAAGATTTAAATCTAAAACCCTAAAGCTATAAAACTCCTGCAAGAAAATGTAGAAGGAGCCGGGCGTGGTGGCTCACGCCTGTGATCCCAGCACTCGGGAGGCAGAGACAGGAGGATTGCTGAGTTCGAGGCTTGCCTGGGCTACATAGTGAGCTCAGGGCCAGCCTGAACTACAAAGCAAGACCCTGTCTCAAAAAAAAAAAAAAATGTAGAAGGAAACTTCATGATACTGGTCTTAGAAGTTTTGTTGGCTATCATACAAAAAATATCATCAGAAAAAGCAAAATCTATCAAGTAGAGCCACATCAGAAGAAAAAGCTTCTTCACAGAAAAAAAAAAAAAAAACATTAACAAGAGGAAAAGACAAATTGGAGAATGGGATTAACCAAAACAAAAACACAGAAAAGAATATGCTTATAAAACACACATCTGATAAGGAGTTAATACCCAAACTATGTAATGAATTCCCTCAACTCAGTAGAAAAAGAAATATAAAAACAAGCTAAAGACTCGAACAGATATTTCTACAAAGAAGAAAACATAGAAGATGCTCAATATACCTCATATTGAAGTGAAATGCAAAAACAAGATATTCTGCCACACCTGTTAGAATGATATTTTTTTTAAAATGCGTGAGATGTGTAAATACTAAATAGTTTCTCTGATGTGACAAATTGAAAGTGAGGACCAAAATGTATAATAGATAAATGTGAATTAAGAAAACGCCCAAAGGGGCCGGAGGGTTAGCTCAGTGGTTCCGGTGCCTGCCTCGCAAGCACAAAGTCCTGAGTTCGATACCTGGTAACCACATACAACGCTGGGCATGGAGACTCACGCCTGTAATCCCATTACTCGGGAGGCAGAGACAGGCGGATTGCTGAGTTCGAGGCTTGCCTGGGCAACATAGTGAGCTCAGGGCCAGCCTGAACTACAAAGCAAGGCTCTGTCTAAAAAATAAAAAGTAAAAGGTCCAAAGGGGAAGAAGTATGGAGAGGGGTAGCGAAAAAAGAAAGGAAAGAAAAAATTTGAGAAAGAAGGAAATAAACAGAAACCAAGTTGTGTGGGGTTTTGTTTGTTTGTTTATTTGTTTTTGAGACAGGGTCTCACTTTGTAGTTCAGGCTGGCCCTGAGCTCATTATGTAGCCCAGGCAAGCCTGGAACTCAGCAATCCTTCTGCCTCTGCCTCCCGAGTGCTGGGGTTACAGGCGTGAGCCACCACGCCTGGCACTGTGGTATGTGGTATTGATGGCTGGTGGGCGTGAGTCACCATGCCCAGCACTGTATGTGGTTACCGGGATCGAACTCAGGACCTTGTGCTTGCGAGGCAGGCGCCGGAACCACTGAGCTAAATCTCTGGCCCAGAGACAAAGTTTTTGTAAAGAGGGAGGGATGAGAGGAGTAAAAGGGAGGGAAGGGAAATGGGGGAAAAAGAAGAACCAGGAAGTACAAGTACAAATACCCAAGGACAAACGTTATCCTAATGTATGTTTAAAATGTACCAGTAAACTCCATAAAAAGGAAAAGTGTGGGTGAGGGTGTGGAAAAATCAGGGCACTTGTATACTGCTGGGAGAATTGGAAAGTGATCAGTCACTATGGAAAACAGTATGGAGTTTTTTCAAAAGTTAAAATAGAATCATCACATGATCCAGCGCTCCCATTTCTAGAGACAGACCCCAAAGAACTGAAACCAAGATTTCAAGGTGAAACTTATATTTCCATATTCATTGTGGCATTACTCACACTATCTGGACATGTAAACAGCTCAAATGTCCATCCACAATTGAATGGATGAAGAGAATATGGTATATCCTACAGCACAAGATTATCAAATCTTTAATAAATGGAAATTGTGTCATGTGTGATCACATGCATTGATGATAAATATTACGCTAATTGAAATAAATTTGTCAGAGGACAAATACTTCATAGATAAATGAGAGGTCTAAAATAGTCCAGATTATAAAAGTAGAGAGTAGAATGGTGGTTGCTAGGGTTTCACCAAGGTGGGAAATGAACCGATACTTAGTAAGCATGATGTTTTAGTTCTAGAGATTTGCTACACAATAGTGTACCTTTAGTTAATAAAATGGCAATATGTGTTAAAATTTTATTTAGAGAACAAATCTTACAATGAAAAAATTGTAAAAATAAAACTAACAATCATTGTCCTGGATAAACACAAATGTGAAACTTCTAAACAAAATTTACTATATAATATATAAAATGAATAACAGATCATGATCAAGTGAGGTTTGTTCAGGAATTCTAGGCTAGTTTAACATTTGAAAAACTGGTCTATATAATTCACCTTATCGAAACAAAAATTTAGCTAGAACACATTTGACGTTAATCAGTTCTAACATTTATTTCCTTTTTGTTTGGGGTGGGAGGTTTCACTGTGTTAACCCAAACTAAACTCGAAGCGATCCTTTCCATCAGCCTCTGGGGCCATGGGATCATAAGCATGTGCCACTGCACTCAGATGAACATCCATTTCTATCTAACACACTGAGGAAACTAAAAGAAAAGAAAACTTCCACTATCCAATAAAGGATATTTATGAAAATGTCAATAGGCAACATTATACTTGATAGTGAAAACTAAATGTTTTTCTCTAAAATCATGAATGAGATAAAGATGTCTCATTTCATCATTTCTATTTGATACTTCATTTAAGACTATAGGCAATGTAATTAGACTAGAAAATAGAATAAAAACATTAACATTGAAAATAAAATTGTCCTCTGAGAATATGATTACTAATGTAGCAAATGTGAAATTTTTCTACTAAAGCAACTAGAACTAATAAGTGAATTTAGACAGGTTATAGGATAAAAGATAACATCCAAAAATTAGTTATATTTAATAGAGAAACAATTAGAAATTTCAATTTAATAAATTAATGTGTATAGATAAATCTAACAAAAAAAACTGAAAAGTATTGCTAGGAAAAAATCAAGATGTATGTAAATGGAAAAATTCAGCCTGTGTATGGGTCAAAGATGACAGCTCATCTGACACTGATCTGTAGATTCAGCATAGTCATTTTAAAAAAAAACCTTAGCAGGCTATTTCTGTAGAAACTAATCATGTATTTCTAAAAATTTGTATTGTCACTGAGATATTGACCACAATATGAGCAAACATAGTAGATCAAAAGAGTAGAGCTGAAAGTCACTACATAAAAAGTTGTCCCATAAGGACAACTTCTAACCATAAGACTAGAAAAGTCATTCCATGGAGAAAGAATAGCTTTTGTTGTGAATGGTGCTGAAACAAGTAGATATCCATACACAAAACATTAATTTTGATTCATACCTTGTAAAATGTATCTAAACTCAAAATGAGTTACAGTTTCACATGGAAAATCTAAATCTCCAAAGCTTCTAGAAAATGTCTGTGACTTTGGATTAGGCAAGAGATTGCATTTTAGACATGATACCAAATGCCTGGTACAAATGAAGAACAAATTAATACACTGAACTTCATCAAAACTAAAATTTCCTGCTGTTTGAAACACACAATTAAGACAATAAAGTAATAAGCCACAGACTGGGAGAAAATATTTCCAGATCATAACCATAATAAAAGACCCAGAATTTATACTGTACTTTAAAACTCAAAACTTTAAAGAAAATAATTTTTAAATGACAGATGGTTTGAACACTTGACATAATCATATAAAAAGATCCCCAACAACATTAATTAAGAAGAAAATGCAAATTTAAATTATAACATAATTTTTTTTTTTTTGAGACAGGGTCTCATTTTGTAGTTCAGGCTGGCCCTGAGCTCACTATGTAGCCCAGGAAAGCCTGGAACTCAGCAATCCTCCTGCCTCTGCCTCCTGAGTGCTGCGATTACAGGCATCAGCCACCATGCCTGGCACTGTAGTATGTAGTATTGATTGCAGGTGGGCGTGAGTCACCATGCCCAGCATTGTATATGGTTACCGGGATTGAACTCAGGACCTTGCACTGTCCAATGCAGTAGTCATAAGCCATGTGCTCCTATGATCACAAAGTGTTCTTCAGGACTGAGATTCAGTGTAAGTGTAAGAGACAGCCTGGACCGAACAGACCTTATTAATGACTTTATATTGACTATGTTGAAATGACAATATATTACATACTGTATTAATTAAAACATATCAAACTGATTTTACCTTCCTACATTTATTTTTCTAATGTGATTGCCCCCAGATTAAAACAACACACATATCTTGTATTATCTTTTTTATTTGAAAGCGCTGATCTAAATCCTACTGACAAAAGCAGTATTATACCTATTGGTATGATAATGTTTGAAAACAGTGGGTTTGGGCCGGGGATATAGCTCATTGGCAAGAGTATCTGCCTGGCAAGTGTGAGGCCCTGAGTTCAATTCCTGGTGCCAAGAAGAAAAAAAAGAAGAAATAGGGGGCTTGCATTTTAGTCATGGTGCTCTACAGCCCAGGCTTTCTAAGAGGGAGGCAAGTTCAGTGTAGGCTGCCTGTGGAGCCATCTGGGAGAAGAGGGCCAGACAGGATAGCAGAGAAGGTTCAGTAAGAAAGAGGGATGCAGCTCATTGTTCCATGATGGTAGGGAAGGCAAAATTAATTGATAACACCTCTGAAAAAGTCACTTTCAAAAATCAAAGTTATTCTTTTGCTGGAATGTGTTGGGGTAAAATACTATGGCTTTGTGACAGCTCCATAGAAGGAGCAAACCCAGGTGTTCTGGGCCCTAGAGGAATTTTCTGCACAGCTATCACAAAAGCAAAATCTGGAGCAGCAGCTGCAGTTCTGGACTTTGGGTTACCTCAGTCTCCTCGAAACCTTCCCCTGGCACCAGTCTCCTATGCATTTTGTGCTCTCTCTCCTGGTTTTATTCCTCAGTCTGCTAGAGCTCTGCCACACTGTTTGAATTTGTGTGAGTTTCCATGAATCTTGGAAGCTTTGCTTGAACCCATCATGGTGACTTCACTGTAAGACAGGTAGGTGCTGAACTATATCCACTATGTTGGCAGGTCTTCATCATTTATATTAATTCTGTTTCACGTGAAATATTGTTGAAATTGCAAGGAAAAGTGCCACTAACAGCACAGCCAACTCTTATGTTCTCCCAGGCTCTTCTTCCCTCTGCAGTATCTTAGTATCCCCCACATACCACTTCCTCGGGTGTAATCTTTTCTTCCTTTTGATGGATTCATGTCCTATCGGAGCTTTTTAGACCATCCTTTTTATTACCTTCTGAATTTGCCACCAATGGAAAAACAGATCCAGATGTCAGACTAATGAGAATGTGCTTTTAGATTAGATGTCCAGGAAGCTCTCTGATTCTTCACCCCAGAATGAGAGAGACACCTGCCTCATCAGGGATCAACTGGACAGCCAAGGTCTACTCCAAGCTGCACGCAGGAATGAACAAACCAGAGTGCCAGCATCTCAACCACTAAAGAGGAAAGAATCCAGAGATGCCCAGCATATGCTTGGTTACATCAGCCAAGCCCTAGTCAAACAAACCGGCAAGAGCAAGACATGGAGAGATAGGCAAGTTACCTTAGCAGAAGGCCTCTGTGTGGAAACATTCAGCCAGGAAAACAGGCGCCTTGTGAGCCCAGATCCTTCATGAGTGAATTTCTTTACATGTTGTCAAAGATGTTTTCCTAAATCTGTTTGCCAATATTTTGGCATGTAGACCTGTATAATGTACCTTTCCTGACACAAGTTCCATCCATTCATTCCAAAAACTGTTTGGCCCATATTCTAGACTCAATTTGGCCAATAATCATTGTAGACTAGATTTACGTGTTACCAAGGAAACTGATTAAAACCCTATCTTTGTCGGGCATGGTGGCTCACGCCTGTAATTCCAGCACTCGGGAGGCAGAGACAGGAGGATTGCTGAGTTCCAAGCTTGCCTGGGTGACATAGTGAGCTCAGTGCCAGCCTGAACTACAACGTGAGACCCTGTCTCAAAAAAAAAAAAAACAACAACAAAAAAACTATCTTCATGGAGCTTATATTTTAGCAAGAGAAACTGAAAAAATAAAGGAGTAAAATGTAAGGCAATGAAGACAATAATAAGTGCTACTGGGAAAAAGAAAATAAGGGGTGAACACGGACACCAGAACATCAGTGCTATTAGGGAAGACTCCTCAGGATGGGAACATTAAAAGAAAAGTTCAATGAAGAAAAAAAAGGAACCATGCAGATATCTGAGAATGTGCTCAAAGCAAAGAGATCAGTAAGTTCAAAGGCCCTGGGCAAGGCTGCCTAACATGCTGGAAGAAACACAGAGATGCTGGAGGGGCTGGAATAATGAGTGAAGCGAGTTCACACATAACCTCTGTCTTTAGGTTACCGCATTTTCATGGCATAAGACTCCAACCATGTTTTGGTGTGTGATTTAAGATCAGACTCTATTAACAATGCTACTACAGCCCAGGGCTCATTGTAGTAAAATACCTCAGTTTCACCAAGCTACAACCAAGCCATCTGTACAAAGAACTTTCATTTCAGCAGTTTAGAACCTGCTTCACTTTTCCTCAAAGCGTGAAAGCTCCTAGAGGATAGAGCAGATTTCTTCACTATCCCTCTCTGGTACACCAACCCGAAAGCAAACACCCAGTGTGTGTGTGTGTGTGTGTGTGTGTGTGTGTGTGTGTGTGTGTGTGCCTACACC
Source organism: Thryonomys swinderianus (assembly GCA_004025085.1). Lineage (NCBI taxonomy): Eukaryota > Metazoa > Chordata > Mammalia > Rodentia > Thryonomyidae > Thryonomys > Thryonomys swinderianus. Next base: position 10,393 of record PVIC010027004.1, read on the forward strand.
CAGTGTGTGTGTGTGTGTGTGTGTGTGTGTGTGTGTGCCTACTGCCTCCAGGCCTTTCATGAACACTCACCTCTAGACATCTCCAGACTTCTCTTCCACACTGAGGATGCATTTTCCCAGCAAAAGAATCTTCCTTTCGAACACAAGACTGACAACTGGCACATTTAGTCTGTATTTAATACAGCATGCTCCCACTGGCTTGGTTCAGGCCATTATAACAAATTACTGTAGATTGGGCAACAAAAAACCTGACACTTTTTACTTCTCACAGCTCTGGGGGCTGCCAAGTCCTAGAGGCTGGCAAGTGTAAATTCAAGGTGCTGATCAATCTGAGGAAGGCCTCTTCCTGGTTTGTAGATACTCTTCTTCTCTTGTGTTTTCATACGGTATAGAGTGAGCTACATCGCTCTTGGGGTCTTTTCAGAAGGGCTCCACTCTTAAGGCTTATTATTTCACAAAGGTGCCTCCTCCAGACACATACAGTGGGGATGAAGCCTCAATATAGGAACACTGGGGGAATGCAAACCTTTAGTCTGTATCACCCACCTTTTTCCAATTTAGCTGTTAGTATTTGGAGGTATTAAGAGCCACAGCCCACTTTACTGTTTCACAACTAGAGTTATTTGTTGAAAACATATGTATAGACTCTCGGTGAATCACACTCTTGCTTTTCAAAGTTTATACTCTAAAGGACAACAGTTTCTTTGAAGGTGGGGCGTTGTCTTAGTCATGGACTATCCCCATAGTCCATAACATAGTGATTTTGTTGCAAAATGCTCTATAAATATGTATGAATATTCAGAGTCACTACAAAGCAGTTTTTTGTTTTGGGGTTTTTTTTGTTGTTTTTTTTTGAGACAGGGTCTTGCTCTGTAGTTGAGGCTGGCCCTGAGCTCACTATGTAGCTCAGGCAAGCCTCAAACTCAGCAATCCTTCTGCCTCTTCCTCCTGAGTGCTGGGATTATAGGCTTGAGCCACCAAACCCAGCACAAAGCAGAAAATTACAGAAACAAAACAAATACACTTATCTCTTTTACTCTTAAAATGGCTTGAGCAGACTGACTAGAATGGAGAGGATTTAACTCAGAGCCTTTCTCTAAAATGTATTCAAGGTCTATTTATTGTCAAGGTGACATTTTAGCCGGCGATAAGTAAAACTTCACGCTGTAAAAACATAATGACAAGGTTTTAGATGGGTCTAATTTTCTCTTTGCATTATAAATCTTTAAAACTATTGGGCCTAAGAGTTTAAGATGGTGGGTGATATAATGTGACTGTTTAATAAATTGCACTGCTACTAAGCCATAGGCCTTAACCTCTCAGAATACCAGTATATCAAAATCTTCTATAGCATTATCAAGGAGAAGAAAATAGAACTTGACAATTGATGTAAAAGTGCTTGAATTAATATTATCTCTTTGTGTAGTCTAAGAAATTCCACTCAGAGCCCTGCTGATTTTTCACTGAGGGTAAAATGAGATAGACTGTGGGGCCCATAGTTTTCATTCATAGTTAGCAGCGAAGGGGACAGATTTGTAGCTTTTATCAGCCTTTGCAGGGCTGGGCACGTTTGTTCACAGGTGTTAGGAATCCTCACTTGAATGAAAAGCTAAGCAGAGACAGGGTGTTAACCCAGTGAAAATAGAATGAAAGTGTATATACAACCTTCGAATACCTTGATACAGCCTGTGCTTCTGTTAATCCAATTTGAACACAATCTCAGCATTTCACTCCCTGAGTTCATTACTAAATTGAGTTAGCAAATTTTAAATCCTTTTGATATAATTATTGATAGACTGATAGCATTTAGTGTGAATAACTAACATTTTGTTATTCTTTGGAAGCCAAGATTGTGAAATGACATGGTTGTTCCATGTAGAAATTCAAATTAGTGAAGAAACTTCTCTGACAGGCCTAGGAGCAGGACTTAAAGAGCGTAATTCTGAAATCTGTTTAGTCCCTTAGGAAATAGCATCTCCTGAGCTTTGTCCTATCGATCCTTAGACAAGTTGCTTAGAGGACTGAAGCTGCCAAAGAACAGCAGAAAAACAGTTGCTTTTCCACTGGCTTTCAACAGGGAAGGAATCTTACACACAATACTGAACCTTACATATAATCAGCTTCTTATAATGTGCTGAAATTTTTATTGTAAAATTCTGCATCAAATCAACTATTGACCTGCAATGACCTTCAAAAACAGCATTTTTATCGGATGTTTTGTCAGGCACCGTGAGACAATAAGAAATGTGTCTGTTGCTTCAAAGGCTGCCTTGGAAGAAGGGAATAAATTCTGATCTGCCTGCGGATTTTTTTTTTCTTAGAAAGGCACATGAGAAAATCTAATTCTTAGGAAAAAAACACAATATAAACTAAATGCATCCTATTCCCCAACAATGAAGAGATGTGGCCTAACAGACTCACCCCTGCTGGCTGTGCTTCGGAGCTGGAGGTGCCGTTGAACATATGGCACACTATGTCACCCACAGTCCTCGCTTCCTCTCCCTCTGAGATATACAGACCACACCCCATCCACATTTCCAGGGAGGATAATATCATTATATCAGATTACTGGATTTTGATGTGTGAAAAGTGAATTAGGTAGCACTTTCCTAGAAATAGAAGTATATGCAAACAATGTTACTGGATGACGGCTATCAATTAATTTAACATAAGTGTTACAGTAGATAAATATTCTCTAGCATTTCAACTGTCATCCATCTATCAGAGGAAGCACAAATACAATTCTAATCAAGACAAAGTCCTATTATTGGTTTGTTGTTAGTCTACGTGTTTTTAGCTTCAAAAAATATTTACTCTGCTTAAGTCATAGATATTCACTGTTGTTTGCAGTGCAAATTTACCTTTCTTCCCCCAACTTTAGATGGGTAAAATAAATCTTAAAGACAAAGGCACTGCTGAGTTGCAGGGTTCTATTATCACTTAACAAAAATGAGCTTGTCGTCTTAGTCACGTTTCTCATTATTGAGACACAACACTTACAACTTAAGAGGAGAGGTTTATTTTGGCTCACGGTTTCACAAGTTTTTAGTCCATACTGAACAAGCTGCAAGGCAGAAATGCAGCACTATAACGGCCAAGGATAGGAAAGGTGGTCATGCTGTGATGGCCAGGAAGAAGGGGAAGACGGAAGGGAGGCGATGTGGAGGGCGCTGCTCCCTTTAGTTACACCCCCAGTGAGCCACCGGTTTTGAGCAGGGCCCCCTCCTAACAGCACATCTGTTGAGTATAGCACTGCATGATCCAATCACGTTCCACATACATGATCTAAACCACAACACTTGTGTTCAGGATAAAAGGCATGACTCATTGAAAGCAAATAGTTCTAAATTATGTCTTTGAGTTTTGGTTCTGGTCTGTGAACTAGGCTAAGAGTAAAGAAACATTTCTAACCACATTCCCTCAGAAGGAGAACTAGCTGGGGAAAAGAGCAACCATACCACTCTCACCACCTGAGAAATGATAGAATACAACTACTCCCAGACAACTCAACCAAACAGAAAAGTAAAGGAAGAACGCATGTGCTGCCGTCCAGTTATCCTCAAAACCTTGTGTGCTGCCAAAGCATCTCAGCCAGGAAGGGCTCGAGAGGAACTGTGGTGACTGAACCTCATGCTGTCTTAGCAGTTGGAATGGGGATGTCCCCAGCTGCACAAGCATAACCCCATTCCTTAAAACGCAGATTCTCAAATCTGGGTGTGCACCAGAATCACCAGGGGGACTTTTGAAACATGTTGTGGTCCTCTCTACAGAGATCCCCATCAGGAGGTTTAGGGAAGAACTTGCACTTCTGACAAGAGTGCAGGTGGTAGTGATACAGTTGGTCTGGGAACCACTTTCAGAGAAACACTGCCCTCAGAGGTCCCACGGCAAAAGTGAAGTACTTGTGCTGATTGATGCGCACAAAGTCTTACCTCCAACTATGGCTCTGCCGTTCCTGAGCTCTGTGGCTTTCGTAAGCAGCTTAATGTCCCGTGTCCATATTCCTTTGTGTAGAAAATGGGAAGTATCATAACAGTATCATCCCATCAGGTTTGGGTGTATATGCATGATACTTTGTGTTTGTGTGTGACTATTTGAAGGTAAATGTATGAAAACTACATGGGCTACAGGTACAGTTTGTTTACCAACTTGGATTACTAATGTGACCCTATCTCTTATGTTACCAATAAATCATTCACACTTCTACATGCCTCATGTAAACAGATGTGCCTTCCTTTTGAGACATCCTTCTTCATATACGTATTTTTTAACCTTCCAACACACATTTATACTTATGTTATAGATTGTATTGGTACATTTGATAGACACATCATGATCACACTCGACATTAAGAATTTGTTTTAGTATATGACATGATTTAATTCTCATTGTTTCCCATTCCTCTGCCCACCTTACAACCCCACCCCCTGTTGCCCAGCACCATTATCCTCATAACAACACACACAAACATAGCCTCCAATCATAAACAGCCCCATCACACAGCTAACCCAATCACTTCCAACTGCATCACCACGAGTCCACCTGTCCCCTTGAGACAAACTCCTTTCAACCCATCCTCTATAAAAGAAAAAAAAACCCTATGTGCAATAAAGAAGCAGCTTCCTCCCTCGACCAACAATCAGTGTATTGATTCTTGCATCCCCGCTCACCCTTCCGCCAGCGCAACCCCACTGAACAACAAAACAAAGACCACAACAAAGTCAACAACTGGTGCCCAAACGTGGGGCACACTGCTGCAGGTAATCCTCCCCACTTTCAGGTGAGTACTCCGTCCATTCGGACCCTGGGTCTCAGATCCCCCACCTGGTGACTGGCCCCTGGATACTCCATCCTTTGCAGACCACTTCTTTCAGTGCTGCTAGACCCCCTGTCTGCCTGGTCCACCTTCTTTTAAGACCTTTCAGGATCCCTGGTCTCAGACCCTCTGGCGGGTAACTGGGCCCCTGGCTCTCATGTTTTTCCTCTACTTGTTTCTCTCCTCGTTCACTTGTTTTGGTTCCCCCCCTCCGCAGCTCCCCAACATACCTCAGTGCTATAGCCACATTTTCTCTCCCTCTCCTCTTCAGTCTCTGTACTTTTCTTGTCTGTTCACGTTAGGACCCTCTCATACCATGGGTAACGTCCTGTTTGGTGCAGAATTGTCTCAAAATGGCGCCGAGCCACCTCAGCCATCCTCCCACTCCCCTCAGCGTCTCTTCCGGCTTTTTCTCCCAATGCTCCACCCACATGTACCACCTGCAAACCTCCTCCACTATACCCTCCCCTTCCCTCTTCCTGCCCCATGCTGGAAGTTGACTCTGATGATGAGCCTCCCCCCACTACTTTTGTGCCACTTGCAACCCCACACAATGCCAGCTCTTCACCACCCCATTAATAACCCTTTCCTCCTCCCCACCTCACCATGCGAGGCCTATCCTGTCTACACCAACTGGGAGGTCAAGTATGTTGGGCACCCTCTAACCCTAAGGTGTGGAAAGACCTTCTAAAGCAGTTGCCAATCATGGCCCTTAAAGCCCCCTGGCCCCATAATAGATTGATAATTTTGCACACGGGGTCACTGCCCTAAAGATGGCTAGAACTTGCATGCACTTGTTGATAACCTGGAGATTTCCTGGTCTTTAAGGCCATGTTCTTTGATGAATGTAAACAGCGAGGCTGCACTGACATGGCCACATAGCCCCATTCCAATAACAGCGGACCAACTCAAAGGTGTAGGCCCAAATGTTCAAGTTATTGTTAAGGCTGCATTTAACCAACCCCATTTTGAGCAGATTTGTGATTGTGCCCTCCGAGCCTGTCAAAAAATACCCTTGCTGTTAGCTCAGTGGTTCCGGCGCCTGCCTCCCAAGTGCAAGGTCCTGAGTTTGATCCCTGGTAACCACATACAATGCTGGGCATGGTGACTTACGCCCACCAGCAATCAACCAGCAATCAGGACCACATACCACAGTGCCAGGCGTGGTGGCTCACGCCTGTAATCCCAGCACTCAGGAGGCAGAGGCCAGAGGATTGCTGAGTTCCATGCTTGCCTGGGCTACATAGTGAGCTCAGGGCCAGCCTGAACTACAAAGAGAAACCCTGGTCTCAAAAAAAAAAAAATGCCCTTGCACTATGGCTTAGTCCCTCTGTCTAAACTTGTCCAAAAGAGTAATGAAAGCTTTTCTGACTTTTGTCAACACTTCATAGAGGCAGTTACCCCCAAAGTTGCCCACCTGGATGCTCATGACTCTATGATCAAGACCTTATTTTTGAAGAGTCTCAAAATATTTACCAGTCAGCTATTGCCTCTTTGTGCCAGGCATCCCTTTACAACTAGATTCTTGCTACTAAAGACATCAGAGCACCCGCTGGCTCAGTTTTGGTTTCACAACTTACTGACATATTCACTACAGCGCTAACACCTCCAGGACACTAACCTCTTACGTGTTGGCACTGCCATCAGCTAGGTCATGTTTATGCCTTCTGCCCACTGTGCTCTCAAGACAAACTTGCTTTGGCCTGTTTTACTCTCAACTTCCTCAGTTTTGATACAAATGGCCAAATGGTGGCCCATTGCCATTAGAGCCCATTTTCCCCCTTAGCCCTCTGCCTTTGGTACAATGAAAGGATCCCCTAACCCATCAAGGGAGAGACCCACCACTTCTCTTACATTAGGGCGTGGATATACTTTAATCTTTCCACAGGAAACCCCATCCCCTCTGGATACCCTTGACAAATATCCAACTGTATACTACTGCCCAATTACTACCGGGCTCTGATCAAGCTCCCTCTGCCACCTCCTTAGATGATTCCACCACTCCTCCTGCCCATCCTTGTTAACAACCTCATTGCTGATCCAGCCAACAGACCACAACAGACCAGCACCCCGGCCCAAAGGCCCCAGAGGTCTTGCCGTGACCTCGGGATTTCAGCCATCACTGCAATTATTGTCTCCCTTGTGGCTGCTGTCTCGGCAGAGGCCACTGCCTCCATAACCCTTCATAATCAGGTAACCACAGCTGCTGTGGTCAATCAACTTACCCAAAACACCTTTAAAGCCTTGGGACTGTATATGTGGAAAATTTGAGACCCCTTGTTTTGTTCCCATCTGGCCAAACTCACCCAAACGATCTTAGCCTTTAACTCTACTTCTTTAGACCTCTTTGCTGTAGATAATGTTTGGTAAAAAAGAGTTACCCAAGATTGGAACAAATTGTCCACATGGTTACAAGGTCTGATATTAACCTCCCTTTACATGATAATCTTTGTTGGCATCATTTTAACAATTCTGCTTGTGTGACATAAAAGGAGGGCCAAATGGAAATATCATCAAAATTACAAAAATATACTACTGGCTGAGGCACTAGATGCTACTAGGAGGCAAAATAATAACTCATAAGAGGGTCAAGTCTGGCCTGGACAAATTCATCGGACACACATCTAATGGGCTGGCTTGCTAAAGATGGTAAGATCCTCGGTGCTGGGGACAACCTAAGGCAGACACAGTCACAAGATGATGTGTTATGGGCTGGCGAGCCAAAAGAATGGTAAGTTTAAGGCTAATCTGATCAATTTGGAAAGAATCTAGTTCAAAATAAAAATTAAATAGGGCTGAGGATGTAGTTCAGTGCAAGGTTCTGGGTTCAGTCTCTACTACTTCAATTAAAAAACTTAATTAGCAAGAGAAAAAGAAAGGAAAAGGGAGATATATACTTAATGCCAAATGTCAATAATGAGAATGTTATGAAAACCTTGTTGGTGCGAGACCCCTGTGTTGGTAAGATCTGAACCCAGAATTGTCACTCTCAATCCAATAGTTTTCTATTATTCTATGAACACAATGGGAGAGTATTACATTTAATATTGTGTTCCTCTTTGCTTTTTTCTCAAGCTCTAGGAAAGGGGTCGAAATTGTGCTTTTAGTAGACAATGAAGTGTTGCTACAGTATAATATTATTGCTAGACTCTGGAGGAAAAAGCTTTCAGCATAATATCCCTTCTTTCCAACTTTACCCAATTCTGTTCTTCTGCAATAATAATTTTTTGGACTGCAAAGAATGACAAAATCACACCCTGCTTCCCAATTTTGAGATAAACAACATCTAGAACCATGCAAAGGAGATGGGAGGCAGGAATAAATGATTGATTAACACGTGTGTGCATTCTCAATTATCGATGGTAATGGCCCGTGGATGTAATGTGGATTTGCCAAAGCTGCTGATAATCCAAAAGCGATTTTTATTGGGATTTGGAATACAAAACATTTTTTAAAATGGAAAGTCATTGATCTAATAATTACCTTAATTTTGAGGTAAGCTACTATAGCAGTTATTTTTAATTCCCTAAATACACATCACGGTGAGGCAGGAGAGGCATCCAAGAATGTACTCGTCAGCAGGGGAATGCCAATAAAGATGAAAAATTGGAACATGATTATTAAAAGAATAGCTGGAAAAGCTGTGGCACAGGCAGAGCAGAGCCTAGAGGAGTTGAGAGCCAGCACAATGGATCAGGCAGCCTGAGTTCTAATCCTGAGTGTGAGGATTTAGCAAATGTTTGATCTTGAGAAAATGACTTCATATCTCTGTACTTTCCTTTCCTCTAAGAACTGGGGCATTTATAGTACCCACCCTATGGGTTGGCCCTGTAATTAAATGCATGTAAAATGCTGGCAGGTAGGAAGAATGATACTGTTGCATATCTTCCTCTTTTTTTTTTTTAGAAAACACATTAACACAATTCCAGAAAGGCTCCTTACTGTGATGAGAAAATGGCATCTCATTAAATGAAAAACAAAAGAAAGAAAGGAAAGAAAATAACAGAGCAGCGACTATCACACGGGCCCACTTATATATTTTTAAATCTCTAATGAATAGATACAAGAGTTAAAGTTTGCATGGAGGGGAAGACTTTAAATTTTTTTCTTACAAAGAGGGAACTTTACAATCACTTCCTTATTTAGGAGTAGGTGAATACAGAAGGCCACTTTGTAGCAGATTTGCTATTACTTTTCCCAGTACTAGACTGTAAGGTCAGGAGACAGGTTTTACCCTAGGGGAAAGGTGTAGCAGGACCTTTAAAATTCAAAGATTACCTGTTTCAAAAGCCTATAGCAGGAGGCAGTACTAGAGTGATTATTATCTGAGGTCTGTGAGCAAGAATATAGTCCAGTAACCCCCAAAAGGAATGATCTCAGAAGGAAGAAATGCCTGAAGAGGGGCAGCAGGTCTGAGCTGGGAACCCTGGCTGGGAAGTACGTGGCAATGACAAGGGTACTGAGGAGGGCAAGCCTGTTCCTTGACATGGAGTTCATACCTGTAAAGTGGATAATATTGTAGTCCACTTGTGAGCAGCAAAGAATTTCATGGCTGTGGATAATCTTACCAAACTGCACAAGAACAACTGTCACCTGGGACCCTGACACTCATAGAAATTCAAGGAATTAAGAATTAAATTGCACTTGCCTGTTCTTTCTCTTTGATTTTTGGAAGCAAGTTGATCCTTTGAACTAAATACTAGAGTGTGAAGACTAACCAGGGAGGAGGTAGATACTAAATTCAACAATATAGATATAGATGTGCACTTTGATTAAGTGTAGATACATCAATCAGAGATAGATGATTATGTTGATGCAAAGATAAAAAGATAGGATATTTGACCATCAGAAATGGGTTTACCTCACCATGCATTTGGAACTCTAGCAAATGCAGAGTAAATAGGAACTATAACATATAGATTAAAAATCTAGACCCATGTGTCAGTGTGTGTCCATGTCTGTGGTCATACAACTCAGCATGGTCCCAGATCTAACAATGTCCACATTACCCAGGGTCACTTGAATACTTGCAGTCCTGTGTCCAGGGAGGTGTTGGTAAATGGTTGATTTCCAGTTTTGTGGGGCAAAGACCTGGTTTTTTAATGTTTGTTGACTTCAGTGCTCCCACATGAACAATTTTAAGTCAAACTTGAAGTTGGGAAGAAAGTACCCAATTGGCTCTGATGAGTTGGAGCAAGTTGGCACTTGCATGGTTTGGTCCCTGATCCTCTCAGCATTTATTGGGATCAAGGCCTAAGGATATGAGTTTTAATATTGCCATTGATGCTGGGTGTGGTGGCTCATGCCTGTAATCCTAGCACTCAGGAGGCAGAGGCAGGAGGATTGCTGAGTTCCAGGCTTGCCTGGGCTACATAGTGAGCTCAGGGCCAGCCTGAACTGCAAAGTGAGGCCCTGTCTCAAAAAAAAAATTGTCATTGATATACATATACATCTCCATCTATACATCTCCATCTATACATATACATCTCCAGTATTTTCTAGAGAAAATTAACACAAGACATAATAGCTATATTGCTTTGCTTATTGTGAACATATTATACAATATGTTGTGCTTATATCTAACTTCTAAAATTTGAAATTGAAAAAAATTTATTGTCTTAAAAATATATAAAATGTACCATGTTAACCATTTTTTGTTTTTTTTTTTTTTGAGACAGGGTCTCGCTTTGTAGTTCAGCCTGGCCCTGAGCTCATAATGTAGCCCAGGCAAGCTTGGAACTCAGCAATCCTCCTGTCTCTGCCTCCTGAGTGCTGGGATTACAGGCGTGAGCCACCAGGCCTGGCCATGTTAACCATTTTGAAGTGTACAGTAACGTTAACTATTTGTATATAATTATGCAGCATTTTTCTTTCAGTGACTGCCTTATTTCACATAGCACAATGTCCAATGTCCTTATGGCTCATCAACATTCTAGCATCTAACATGACTTTCTTCTTTGATAAGGCTGAATATTATTCCACTTATGTGCATGCCAGTTTTTTCATTGGTTCATTCTCTGATGATCATTGTACATAATGCTACAGTGAATACTGGTGTGCAAATATCTTTTCAAGATCCTATTTTTTATTTTTACATATATGATTATTTTATTTATAATACCAGTTTCTCTTAGTACATCAAAGACAGAGTTGTGTTTTACTGGTTTCTTCTTCATAGAGTTGTTTTTGTCTGTGACTTAGAAGCTGAGTCATATTCTGGCTATTCTTTTAAAATTATGATACACAGTGTATTAACCATTGTTATTCTCTAGTTATTTTGTTATGAAATTATATTATTTCTTTCATAGAAGAGTGCTCTTTTTTTTTTTTTGAGACAGGGTCTCACTTTGTAGTTCAGGTTGGCCCTGAGCTCACTATGGAGCCCAGGCAAGCCTTGAACTCAGCAATCCTCCTGCCTCTGCCAAAAAGTGCTTTTTATGCTTTATTAATATCTACTTCTATTAGATTGAAATAAAAATAAAAAGAACCCAGTTTTGATTTTTCTATATATGTGTGTGTGTGTATATACATATATATGCATATGTATATATACATATATGTGTATATGTAAACACATACATATATGTACACACATATGTGTGTAAACATATACATATATGTATATATAGACTATGTATATATGTGTGTATATACACATATATATTTATGTATGTGTATGTGTGTATACACACACACACCTGGAAGTGAGAATTGTTATATATATAGAAGTGACATTGTTACTAATTATTAAATTATTGGTTAATGCTTGACAAAATAATAATAAATGTAATTTTTTTGAGACAAGATCTTGCTTCATAGTTCACACTGGCCCTGAGCTTGCTATGTAGCCCAGGCTAGCCTTGAACTCACGACAATCCTCCTGCCTCTGCCTCCCAAATGCTGGGATTACTGGCATGAGCCACCACACCCAAAATTGTTCTGTGTGATACTGATTGTTGGGATTATGTGTGTGAATCACCACCCCCACCACTGTGGTATGTGGGATCCAGTTTCAGACATTGTGCTTACAAGGAAGAGATACCAGATCCACTGAGCTAAATCCCCAGCCCAATGGATGTAATTTGAAAGTAAAAGCCAAAGGTTTATTGAAAATTGAAAAAAAAAATCACCATTGTTGTGCAGAACACACTGTTAGACACTGCAGTAACAAAGAATCCTACAATACTCCTTATACTCTAGAAGTTTAGAATCTAACTCAGAGGAGCAGTATGCAAATATATCACGACAATAGCTTGTATTGAAAGTAAGTTCATCACGTACACAGTAACAATCAACAGAAATGAAAAGAACACTCTTCTTTTAAACTGGGTGTGGTGGTTTCTGCTTATAATATTAGCCACCCTGAAGACTGAGACAAATGATTCTCAAGGACGAGGTCATCCTGAGCATCTTAAAGGAACCTTGTGTCAAAATAAGAATTGAAAAGGGCTGTGGATGTGGTTCAGTAGTAAAGTGTAGCTCTGTTCATTTAAAAAAAAAGTGCCTTTTTTCAGGCAACCACAGGGATGCATCTCACTGACAGAATAAGGAGGAAAGAAACCAAAAGCACATGAACAGACTAGATTGTTCCAAGTTCCAGAATAGGTACAATTAATGAAGAGCAATGAAGCAAAGAGCATGTGTATTGACTATGAAGAAGAAAAGGGAAGTTTTCTGGACACTAAAAAATATCCCATATATTAACCTAAGTAATAGATAATAAATTTGTGTATACTGTGCATACTTAGAAAATTACCTATACAGTTAAATTTTTACTTTTTATTATACATATATTGTACTGCAATTAAAAACCTGTTTAAGTAAATGAATTAGTACAGAGGAAAAAGTGATGAAGGAAGGTCAAGGAGTCATAGCAGACTTCAGTGGGTAAATAAAGTGAATGAAATGGAAAGGGACAAAGTGCTAAAGGGAACAGAAAGAGGAGATTTGATCAAGAGAAAGAAAGGAGAACAGAGTTTGTTCCACGACACAGATACCCAGAATGTTTGGCAAACTCTGTTTGTCTCTTCAACATTCACCTTCCTTCTTCCGGATTAGAATGCTTAGGGCTTGGGTAGGGCTGGTTTCACCATAGCACTAAGGATTGCCTATAACTGGTTGAGCCTTATCCCAATAATTACTTAGGAGGACCATCAACCTGTCATTACAGGTTTGGCTTAAAGATGAGTTTATTATTAAATGATCCAGCAAGAGCTCAAGAGGGGACTTAGTGCCATGGTTCAGGGGAACCAACTACTACCTCTCCCTGGAGGCAAATAACAGGGTTTAGCACCTCAGTTTTTGCTGGTGGCCATCTTGGGATCATTAAGGAGTTAGCTTGACATGTATAAATAAATCTGACATAGGGAGAAAAATGGAAAAATTAAGCTGGAAAAGTAACACCTCTAAACTTTGTAGATTTGCAAACTTTTTATTGTTTAAGAAATTTGAGGGATATTTTTATATTGCTTTCTAATCCAAATAACTTTTTCACTAACCTATTACATTATTTCTTGAATGGTTCTTCTGGTTTCTATGGGCACAGTTCTGCTTTGCAATCCCTTTTTTTTTTTTTTTTTTTTTGAGACAGGGTCTCACTTTGTAGTTCAGGCTGGCCCTGAGCTCACTATGAAGCCCAGGCAAACCTCGAACACAGCAATCCTCCTGTCTCTGCCTCCTGAGTGCTGGGATTACAGGTATGAGCCACCATGCCCGGCTACTTTGCAATCTCATAATCATTGGTAAGAAAATCAAAACAAATGTCTACTTAGTCTCCGCTTTCACTTTTCTTCCTTAACCCTCCATATTACTTCTAGAATGTTCTCAGACATATCTGATGATTGCTGTTATTTTCATGACCTTAATGACTCCTTGCAGCATGAACAAAGCCAATGGGCTCAAATTTGCTGATGTATAGTTTAAATACTTCAGTTCTTCCATCTGCTTAGGAATCTAACAAGAT
>PVIC010027005.1:0-24160 GCA_004025085.1 Thryonomys swinderianus
CTTTTCTCTGAATTTCCCTGTGGTGGTGATCTTTCTGTCTGGTTTTTTGTGTATTTTCCCATTTCTACTCTTTCATAGTTTTTAATGCTCTTCTTTGTCTGATGACAGGGCAATGTTTGTTGCAGATCTCTTTGTATTATCTGGGGCCCTTTAGAAGCCAGCACTTTCCTGGAGGGTCTTCCTTGAATCTGTAATAACCCTTGAGAGTTCTCACTCCTGACACATCATGGTAGGTATTTGAGCAGAACTATCACATCATGTTTGTTACCATAATACAATAAATGCCAGTATCAGTATTAAACACAGTAAATAAGATAAAAAGGTTTGTTAGATTCTATACTGGATATTTTGAGCTTATGAGTTACCTCTATGTCTGACTCCTCACTGCACAGCTCCAGGATACAGTGGGCTGGTGGGCGGCTTTCAGTCCACTGGAAATGGACTGCATCCTGCAGCCGGGTCTGCATGTTGCTCCCTCAATCCGCTGAAAGCAAGGCATGGCGGGCCGCATCCACTGGGTCCGGTTCACCCGCGGTTGGTCCCTCAGTCCTCCGGAAAACAGAGCACTGCAGTTCCCACAGCTGCTGGGTCCAATCTGCCCACAGTTGGTCCCTCAGTCCGCCCAAAAATAGGGCACAGCCGGCCCGGAGCTGCTGGGTCCAGTCCGCCCGCTGTTGGTCCCTCAGTCCACTGGAAAATAGGGCAAGGCGGGTCCCACAGCTGCTGGGTCCGGTCTGCCCGCTGTTGGTCCCTCAATACACCAGAAAACTGGGCACGGCGGGCCCACAGCTGCTGGGTCCGGTCCGCCCACTTTTGGTCCCTCAGTCCGCCGGAAATAGGGCACAGTGGGCCCGGAGCTGCTGGGTCTGGTCCGCCCGCTGTTGGTCCCTCAGTCCGCTGGAAAATAGGGCATGGCGGGCCCGGAGCTGCTGGGACTGGTCCGCCCGCTGTTGGTCCCTCAGTCCGCTGGAAAATAGGGCACGGTGGGCCCGCAGCTGCTGGGTCCAGTCCGCCCGCTGTTGGTCCCTCAGTCCGCCCAGTTGTTATTTTTCTAAAACTACTAGGCAATGGTGATAGGTCCTGCTATTTCTAAATATTTTGATATTTATCTAGGAAAAAAACCTAACCATTTAAAAATTCTTTTTTTTTAATTGAATTCTTTATTGGTACAATTTATATACATCTCAAAATCACATATAACATTGGGAAATTTGTACCAGTATATGCCACAAGTTAATTCTCATTTTTACCCATATCCCTACCCATTCCCCCTTAAAAATTCGTATATAATTTTCAAAGCTATTGACTTGTATAAGAATTCACAACAGTTACTGACCATAAGGCATCTAGAACCATACTCTTATGACATTTTTCAAAGCTAAGCATTCTATACTGCAAATCCTAAATATAAACAGGCTGACAACCACAGGTCTGTCTGAATTTTCATCACTTCAGGTCTGCCATGAATACACCTGATACTAGTTATGTTCCTAAGTATCTCCACTCCCAAATCTCACAACTTTTTTCCACTGCCATATCTTACAATAAATTTCTGATCATTAAATATTTATGATTTTGAATAAAACATGAAATTTTAGATGATTTTCAGAATATTTCTAAGTCTATTCATGTTGCTAACATAAAATATTCAAGACTGAGTGTATCATTCACAGTTCTGGAGGTGGAAAGCACAAGAACAAGGTGTCAGTAGATTTCTGTCCAGTGAAGTTTGCTCACCTCCTCTAAGTAGGCACTTTGTTTTTTTTGTTTTTGTTTTTGTTTCTTTTTTTACCTCCATGTAGCAGAAAGACAAAAAGAGACAAATGTCATTCCTTGAGAAAAGGTGGAAGGGCCAGGTAGTCCTCTGAAGCCTCTTTTATAAGAGTGTCAGCCCCAGATGAGAGCATTAATCATGGCTTAAAGATTTCCCACATGTTAATACTTGGAATTTAAGTTCCAACTTAGGAATTTCAGAGGGACACATGCATTCAAACCATATCCAAATCAAGTTAATCGTCTTAATGTGCATGGTTCTGAAATGCCTTTGAACTATTTCATGTACAAATTGGCTCAGAAGATGTTTCAGCAGAGTTCCAATTATTCCTGACCCTGCAAACTTCACTTTCTAAATTATGCAGCTGTCTAGTTTTCCTTAACAGTATGATTCTAATTTTACCTTCTTCTGCCCAGAATGAAGTACTAAAGTATTAAATGACCATTCAGTTAACATAGATGCAAAAAAGCAGAGCAGTAACATAAAATGAATGACTCATAGTAAATCTTGAGGCTGGTTTTCAACATGAATGTGGTTCTTGACCCAAATCCCTTTTGTTAATATCAATGCCAGTTTTGAATGTAGAAGGGTCATTAAGATACACAGTATCAGCTAGTCTTGACAAGCAGACATGTCAACATAGGAGTAACACATTCTACTCATCTGCCTAGTAGCTTTTTTTCTCTGAAGCTTAAAGAAAGCAACTTAATGAATACAAAAATATTTAAAAGCTTTGTTTTCCAAAGAGGCGGATACCCAGCCCAAAGAAGAATAAAGGTTATTTCTTCAGATTTGCATACGTTTCATCTCTACATCTATACAGAGTCCTGTTAGGAACCTGGAGAAATCATTTGTCAACAGTATTTAACTTCAAAATTATTTGACTGTGCACCTTGGGATCAGTCCTTAGCAGTGTGATATTTACATTGCATAGATCAATTTAACTATGATCTTGTGAGGAACAAATGTTAACACAGCCCTTAAAATTTTAACCCAGCACATGGGGCATAGTAAGAATTTAACACAAAATAAAACCTCAACCATTAACTGGTAATAAGTCTGAGCATTTTGATAAAATACCTTATGCCTATTCATCTGTTTTTTAAACAAACAAGTTTTATTGTGTGTATTTATCTGAGATTTTTACTGTTTTGTTTTTACTTTTGTTATGAAAAATGCCTGATGCCTTTAAAGTCTATCTAAAAGTTCACAAATAGAAAGGTAGCTGCTTTCCAAGAAAATAGATTTGAATATTTTGATAATTTCAGGGGTTTTTATAAGGAATATTAAAGTGAACATTTATTAAATAAATCATCTGAAAACTTATGGATTTATCTCTATTTTCTTTCCATTTCTATTTTAATATATTTTCTTGTGGAAGTTTTTGAAACTATATAATGTCAACCAAAAAACAGAGTGTAATGTTGGGCGTGGTGGCTCATGTCTGTAATCCCAGAATTTGGGAGACAGAAGCAGGAAGATTGCTGAGTTTGAGGCTTGCCTAGGCTACATAGTGAGCTCAGGGCCAACCTGAACTACAAAGTGAGACCCTGCCTATAAATAAATAAATAAATAAATAAATAAATAAATAAATAAATAAATAAATAAATAAATAAATGATTTTTTGAAATGCAATAGTGTGGCTTTTCTTTTTATTCCATAAATTTCCAAATAAAATATTACTGTCTAAATATTTAATTACATTTTGTGAAATAAAAGAAATGTTTAATAAAGTTTTCCTTATTCCTGAGATGTTTTCATGTCTTCACATGTCATCAAATTAAAATATCCTTCATGCAGGAAAAGCACCTCAACTAGTATTTTTTGTGCCATTGTTGAAAATGAGATGTTTCATCAGTTTATTTGCAAAAACTTTCAACATAGTTTTTCTCATATGACCAATTGTTTACTTCTTTAGACCATTTATAATATTGTGCCAGCTGACTGGACATTGAAAATAAACTTATAAAGTCCACAGCCACAGCCCATGTCAACAAACAGATGCCAGAACCATCCATAACTGTGCTTGTATATATCCTTAGAGTCTGTTATTTAGATCTGATCAGACAAAACAGAAGTTTAGGAAATTTCTGTGACATCTAAGTTACAGCCCCTATCTAAGAGAAGAAGAACAGCACTAACTTGTAGTCATTTCTGTAGATATTCTCATAGAACATTTCTCAGAAGCTTCTCAAACTTAAAATTTTGTATGCTTTGAATAATGCCAAAGTACATAATGCAACAATGAACATAATCATCAACAACTTAGCCACAGAAAATGTTATTTTATATCATATGTAATCTAAATGATTCTGATTTGATTCAAATGTCTATGAATAGCAGAAAGAAATTTTAAAAAGGGAAAAATATTACAAGAGGAAAAGTAAAGGTAATAATGCAGATCTACTTGTCATTCTGTTCTAAAATACAATTACAATAATCTGCTATTGTGAATCAAAGAAAATAATACAATGTCTGTGCAAAACATGCCATTGTCTTCCATGCTTTTGGAAAACATAAACACCTCTACTGTCTTCAGAGGTTTTAGATTGGTCAGAATTAAGCATATTAAAGAATTTTCTATTCAACTCCACTGTGCCTTGGAATTTGCAAAAATAATCCAGATTCAGAAGTTTAATTATAATCAGGACAGGATACCAAAAAGTGGGAATAACTCATATATCAACTTTCCATAAAATATTTATTAATGACTTATTTATGTGCCTAACAATGTTTAACATTGTGATTACAGGTATCTTAAAATATACTGTGAAAACAAACTATTTCACTACTAACATAATCATAAATTTGAGCAGTTGTTTATAAAGATGTATCTGTCTAATTGAATAAATATTAATGCATTCTGAAAGAGTTTAAATATCCATTGTTCAGTAATTTACTAGGAAACTTACTTGTATAACAATCTCAATGACTGAAGTTGTATGTTGGTATATCTAATCTCAGCTCCTTTACCCCCCCCAGAAAAAAAACTTTTTCATATAATTCTCCCTTGATTAAATCAGGGTAGGTTTATATTTTCAAAAACATTTTTAAGTCATGTGCAACTTGTGAGGACAGTGACTAGATTTGTTCAGGGACACAAGGCAGATAAAGACAATTTTTGTTTGTCATGAAAACCAGGATTTTCCAGTATGTGGTTTACAGTCATGCTTCACCAGAGTACAGTTCAATAAGTAAATGAAAACAAAAATGTGGACTTAACTTTTTTTTGAGACAGGGTCTTGCTTTGTAGTTCAGGCTGGCTCTGAGCTCACTATGTAGCCCAGGCAAGCACTGAACTCAGCAATCCTCCTGTCTCTGCCTCTAAAGTGCTGAGATTACAGGAGTGAGCCACCACACCCAGCTGGACTTAAATTTTAAGAAGTTTTTAAACTATCAAGACAGATGAAATTGCAAAAAATTACTAAATGGGCAGAAGTTTGGATAAATCAAAAAAGGTTCATTTTGCCTTGAAGGATGAGCAATATCTATAGAGATAGAAAAGCTAAGAATAAATGGGAGCAACTGCAGGAGAGGTACCCTGAAGTGATCATGAGCAAAGCAGGTTCAAGGAGCTCTATTTTGATAGGTGTGAGGGCCAGAAGACAACAGGGAAACACACCAGACACCATAAGAGGGCAAGATACCAAAAAAGGCAAAAAAGAGCAAAAGATAGTAGATGAGGATTTGCAGTACAGATGAGAATAGATAAAGGGACAGTTACGCTGAAACTTAAGGTTATACTTCACACAGCATATGAATAATGAATTCTCAGAGGCATTTTAGTGAACAGGACTCAAGCCTCTACTTTCTTTCAATATTTTTCTATAAATGTTTGCTGAGCAACCTAAATTTTCCTTAAACATTTGAATAGAAAAACTTATAACTAGGAAGTAAGTCTGATATAATTTCTCCTGGCAGCCTGCCTCTACCAATACCTCAATGTGTGCAGTAAACCTTTAGAAAGGTCACTGGCATCTAACACCAGCAGTCTGTGCCTCTCATCTCTGAACACAGACTCTGGGAGATGTCACAGCCTCCATCAAAATGATTGCTACTGTCTGAAGAGCTGTCCACTGTTACAACTCCCCAAACTCAAGGTCAGACTTTACAGCTGAAATCTTTTCAGTGATGCTTTTTCAGCATTTGTCTCCATCAAAGAGCCTTCAGTGTGCAGCGAGAAGACTGTCCTTCCCCCATTTTCTCAAGGTTATCCCCAAAAGAGGGTGTGAAAGTCATGCCCATAGTCACTGAAACAGCCAAATCTCTAGACTTCAAAGCTCCAGTCACCTTGCTAAGTTAGGTTAGATTTTACAGACTGTTTATTGACAAAGTCCAGTCCACCTTATGACACTAAGAACTGAGTGAGGCACAGAACAGTTTACTCATTACTGTTAATTTTAACATTGTGATGTCAGACCTGTCATGTCCAGAACCCAGGTCTTGCCCACAACTCCTGTCTACTCTAGCAGTACCAATAACCTGTAGCTTCCAGAATAAAAGTTTGCTGATCTGATATTTCCTCATCTCTCTACACAACCACCAGAGACCTGACCACCTCATGAAAATGTGCCCACATTATAAGTGCCCTTCAGTTGTCACATCTCAGTTATTTCATTAAAAAATTAAATTGTAGGGGCTGGGGATTTAGCTCAAGTGTACTGCACCAACCTTGGACACACAAGGGCCCAAGTTCAATCCCCGGTACTGAAAAAAAAAAGAATTAAATTTTACTCTACCAGCTGTTTCTCATGGGTTAAGAAGAGATAATATTTTTGTTGATAGAGGGAGAAAGTAAAGAGACCGTGGAAGTTTTTATTAAATTTATTATTTTCTCTCATGTTAACTGTGTCTCATTAAGTAGAATTTAAGGCTAACTACAACTAATTTAGTGACTATAAAAAGAATCCAAAGTTGATTGAAGCAATATCATGTTGAATAAAAATATTTATTGTAGTTTCATAAGAAACTGACATTTACCTCTTAGCCTTCCCAAATCATGTTTGAATGAATCTGACAAATTTTTAAAATAAGTTTTCTTCAGAATTCACATGCAAATGCTTTCAATTATGATGAAACATTAAGTACTTATTTGCTAATCTCCTTATGGCACTGACAAGTTAAGCAATATGATACAAATGTATTTTCAGATTAGTGCAAACTTAAAGAATACAATTTAAGGAGTGAGGAAAATTTGACAAATATTAATGTTTAAAGAGAATCATAATACTCTGCTCAAAATTCAAACCAAGGACAGGAATGGACATTTAGATATTCAGTATAGGTTGAATGTGGAAGTATATAGGTCACCAAAGATTTTACCAATTCTATGACATTTCAATATCTAAACTTAATATAAAATAAATGACAATATTGAGAAAGGGATATTTCAATCACTTTAGTTTCTTCCATACAAAGAGTATGCAGCTGTGGAAGAAGGTTATCAATTGTTCCAAGCCTCTGAGTACATGTTAGCCACTAAATACAACACCCTGGTGTACCATTTGCTTTTTTGATGGGCAAATAAAATAGACTAGCTGATTGAGCTACTGACAGGTATTTATCCACAGATATTTATTGAAGGATTTCCATGCCAGACACTGGGCTAGAGAATTTTATCATGTCACTTAATTGAAATTCTGCAAGTGTTTTCCATGTTATACTGAGAATTAAGTGAATGAATATTTGTGTAGCCTGTGGTACATAGTGCTATACAAATTTTTTTTAAATAAATTATGTTGAAGAGGTAGTTGCAATGTAATCTTTGTAGAGATTTTAGTTATTCATTTATTCTCTCTGAATTTCTTTGAGCATAAAAGATAAGGGAATAGTCCTGAAATACCACGAGCCAGAGAGCTGAGCTCCAGAAACAAGTCAACATATACCACATAAAAGTCATCGACAGAGACAAAGACTTCATAGGGTTGCCATGGTAGGTTTTACACTACCCTTAAACATTTATTTCTTTTGTTCTTATGAAATAATAGATAGCAGGTACTAGTATAGTCACTTCACAAATAGTAATGTATTTAATTCTCACAATAACCCTAAGTCACTGTTATTTCTCCACTTTACAGATGAGAAAACAGAGACACTCCGAGGCTACTAACTGACAGAATCTACATTTATAACCAAGTGGTCTAGCTCCAGAATCTTAGTCCTTAAATACTTTATTAAAAGTATTGTCATATAACCCCATATGTGAAGGTGCATGTCTGTAGTCCTAGCCTGAGACAGAAGGATCTAAATCCAAATGCAGTCTGGGCAGTTTATTAACTTTACAAAACACAAATTTTTTAAAATGGGATGGAGCTCAGTACAAAGGTCCTGGGTTTAAACCTGAACACTGGAGGAAAAAAAAAGTTGGCATATAAAGGGTTCACCATTGAGCCAGATGTGGTGGCTCATGTCCATAATCTCAGCACTCAGGAGGCAGAGGAGAGCCTGACTACATAGTGATACCTTGTCTCAAACAAACAAACAAAAATAATAATAAAGGGTTCAACATTTAGGTGGACTCTCACAGCTTTGTCTCTCTCAGTCAGAGCTATTCTGTTAGACTGATTTGCTTGTCGTGTGCCCTAATGATGGAAAAAAAAAAAACCCACAGTATTCACTTTAGGAAAAGAGGTAGTCTAAAAATATTTTGCATATCCCTAAACAATTTTGAAAAGTAGAAAAGAAGAACTGAAATAACAAAAGAAGACTTTGGAACTTAAATGAGTCTTGATTTTACATGCTCATAATGAATCACTTTGGAATTTATATGTATTTGCTAAGAGATTTAGAGCCATCAAGTATTGACAAAAAAAACAAGGTATAACCAGATTTTCCTTCACTGGACATTTCAGTTCTTTACCCCAGCCTTTACTCCTGCATTACATAGACTCACTCTAAATAAGGAGGGTAGGCATAAAGCTAGGAACTACCAACAAACAAGAGACCCTCCTTTTTTACACAGCTGCAGTGGAACAGTCTCAAGAGATATCCTCAGCTTAGAAAACCTGCTTTGGAAATATGGCAAAGGAAGCTAACATCTAAATACCCAAGGATGAAGAGGAATATTGAATGGTGTTCAATCTATCCCCTTTCCTTGAAAATCAAATAAAGTTTTCAGCTACTGATGAAGAACACTGAAGTCCAGATGACTGCCATTAATGTCACTGCTTTAGAGAGAAACACCCATTCAGGTGCTCCCCCGCTAGAGCCTTCCCCCGTACAAGAAAAAGAGACATAGGAAGGGGTGGGTGTGGGAAGTGGCTCAGCATGGTGTAACTGGACCAGGCATTTATGCCTGGGGTTTTGGGGAATAACTCCTGAGTCGGGGGTCTGCACTTTATGGTGCTACCCCGAATATACCAGAGGATCTGCTCTAACAAGGAGCTGCCCTGGGTGACCACCAGAAAACATGTTCTGGCTCCGGGAAAATTCCCCTATTCCTGTGCTGGGCCCACTGACCTTTGCTTCTCAAGTTAGCAACATATTGTTTTTCTCTTTCAGTTCTACATGGGCTAGCACAGAGTTTCATAGAATTAGCAGAATAATAGATGTACTTATTCTTCTGGTCTTATTTCTATTGAAATTTAAGCATTAACAGAAAGTAGTACAGGGAAGTTAGAGTTAGGGAAAAGTTTTAAGAGAATCGTAGTTTAACATTTTGAGAAATTGATTTCAGTCTTATGATCATCATGTTGATAGTTACCAACTGTTTCTGTTCTCATTCCTAAGAAATGTACTGATCTCTTGATTACTTGCTTTTGTTTCTACCAACCAAATGATAAATGTATAAAATCATAGTAACCATTATTGACGTCACATTACCCTTCTAAATCAGTATAAATATAGCCTGATCAATAAACATGGCGCCTGCTCGGTACTGACTGAGAGGTCCTCCCAATCCCATCTTTGTCTGTCTTTGTCTGTCTTGTGTTTTCTTAATCCTCAGCCCCCCCCCCCCGACTCAGGCACTGTCCGATTGCCGGCAGGCCCTGACAGGTGGGAAGGAGCGCAGAGGCTTCATGACAAGTTGGCAAGCCCAGATCCTGCCAGTTGCTGTTTTCCCACTCTTTGAGCAAGTTAGCTGCCACAGAAGCTGGGCTAATGGTGACTCAGTAAACAGAGGGACTTCAAGATCTTTTCCCCACGCGATACTCAGAGCAGACACAATTTTCACAGGCTGGTTGCCTGCACCACGGGCAAATGGTCAGCCACTGTTCTGTCAGCCATGGTGATTTGGTGCCCTCCACTGGCCTCGCCACAGCAATTCCTCTAGCTCCACTAATAAGTCTGAACAAAAGTCCATGGTAGACTCAAATCTGCCTGCAAAAGAGACCTAATTTTGTTTGCATGTACAATAATAATTTCAGTTCTCCAAGGCAAAGGAAAATTTAGCAAGTCTGATTGCACGCTTTTAAGTCAATACATTAATGTAATCTTGCTTTATGTATTTTAAAATGTCTTCCAAGGAGATTGAGAATTCTACCAGCTCTTCACAGTTAAAATAACTAAACTACTTGAGCTCTGCTTAGGAGAGCAGGGCAATTTACTCAGAAAATAGAGAAGAGTGGGGGGATAGGAGGAGGAGGAGATGAAAAGAGGATGGAAAACGAATTAAAATTTATTGCCTGTGCCTCCTCCACACAAGTAATAGCAACACTATGTATTGCATAAAGAAAATTATTTGGAAGAATACTCAGCCTTAGAATATCATGTGGTTAAAATCTGTATCAAAAACTCAGGTTTAAAATCTTTCTTATGAAGGTCTCTCACTCAAGTCCCATGGATGTTTAACCAAAGAAACACAAGTTGTGTCCAGTTTCAGGAAACTTCTAAAATCTCAAAGTGAGATTTTTCTCACCATCCAAGGTTTCTTCCACTGTGGCTCCTCTCTCTGACACCACAGTGCCTTTCTGTTGGGTCAATAGTATTTCATCTTCGTTGAGGACAGCATATGCCAGGGTTACCCATTTATGCCATGAGGGGTTGGGCAAGGGAATGAGCTACCTCAGGTTTATAGTTCCTGAAGGAGAGAAAAAGTAGAGCCAAAGCAAACACCAGAGAGGCACTGTGGATGTCATATCTTAGTAGAGCAACTGACTCACTGTGAAGGCAAATAGAGGAAGACTGAAGAATTTCCTTGTGGATTACAGGAAGGTGACTATGGAGGAAGTCTTTGGGCAAAGGTTTGGATATGAGTGCCAGCTCTTGATGCCATAGGTATAAATAAAATACCTGTGAGACATATAAACAAGAGTGTACAGCATCCTAATTCTTCCTTTCTTATTATTTCCTTCAGAGGTCTGAAACTGAGGAACTTTCTGAGTTCTCACAGGCAACAGATTACTTCTAAATGGTGAAAAATAAAATTTAGAAAGTCCCTAAGGAAAAAAGGATCAGATAAACTAAAATTCACCCTTAGAATAAGAAGCAAATGAAAGTACAGCTACAGTACCTTTTCTAAAAACCTGTAGAGGGATTCAATTTGTACCCAGTAAATATTTTCATTTAGGAATAAAAGGCATAAGGAAGAGAGTAACAAGATGAAACAGAGTACTCAATCCAGTAGAAACCAAATGTTTAGTCCTTCAGTGAAAGACAGACAAGATGAGGGGTGGGAGGAAGGAGAAAGAAAGAAGTGGAATGTGTTGTGTACATGTACAATACCCAAGAGCGAATGTAATCACTTTGTACTGTAAACATATACTAATAAAGTAAAACAAAAAACCTAGATGGACAGGTGGGTAAGTATGCATCCTGCATTAAATTTTATGAATATCACTTTATGCAGGTCAAAGGAGGAATGTGCTAAAAAGTTTTATTTTCCTCAATATTGTCTAATATTATCCTAGTAAATGATGGTATTATCCTACTAATATTATCCTAGTAAATGATAAGTTGATAAATAGAAATTTCCAATTATACCCAAATGTGATATTTTTTCCACTACAATACTTTATTTTTTGCTGTGTTAAGTTGTTATTTACTATGTTGAGTTAAAGTTGTTAAATATCTTTACTTACTTTTCTGGATGTTATAATACTTGTCTTTTTCTCTCCAATGTCTGTCATTAGTAATCTGATATATAATGGGCATTCAAATATATTCCTAAATTAAATTGAATGTCACTTTGTCATTTTTCGCACTGAATTAATGGAATAGAAGCCTGTAAATAAATGAATAAGGGTCTAATCTGGAAAACAGCATGTTATTGTAGATCAACATTGCAACACCTTTCTAGAAAAAAGGCAAGAATTCTAGGCCAAGTGGACAGCTGTAAATTTGGAATCAGTTTAGTTCTTACACAGGGAAACAAAATATATTGCTTTTACTTATCAGATAAAAAGTTAAAATATAAAAATTTTAAACTTGGAATACTCACTTAAAAATAAAAATTTTCTGATCTTCAATTTTAGCTTTGAAAAAGAATTTGAAAACTGTTTCTAATACTTTGAAGACTCCTATGAAAGTACAAGATGAGGATACAAGGCACATGTTTCTTCCAAATTGTACCTGTGAAAATTAACACAGAAAAAACCATCCATCCAGATGCCAGCAGATACGGTTTGCTCATTTAATCAGACAATTGTTATAGTTTATTTGGGATTCACCTACATCATTTAGTCCAGCAGAGAAGTATGGACTAGTCTCCAACAGACAGTTGAATTATAAACTAATGACTCAGTCTTGTCTAGTTCAATGATCCTCCTCTGGCATTATGTCAATACTGAAGGAGGTAATAACAAACTAACCACGCTTCAGGTAATTTATTTTTCCTTCCTTCTTATGCAACAAGTAACATAACTCACCTTTCTTATGTGCAAAGAGGCAGTTCGCAACCTAGAATTATGAGCACAGTAGGCTCTGGAGCAGCCCCACCTGCTCATCGAGAGCAGGGCTGTCCCATTCAATAAGCACATCTTTGCAAATAACCAACAGTGCTCAGTGCAGAGGCCAGGAGTTTCCAGTTGCATTCTCCTGGATAAGACAAATGCTGACAAGAGTGAGGTACTCTAGGAGTAACAACAACTATAAAATAATTTTCATTTCATTCTGTTTTTTGGCTCCCTGCCCAATGATGTTTATAACAAATCAACCACACACCGCCTTTAGTGGGGGAAATAAAAGACAACTAAAAGATTGATAACTTCCTTAGCTCACTGCCCTCCCTATGCTAAAATTAATAAGAAAAGAAACTTTGAAATCATTAAAATTCTCCATGCCAACTCAGTCTCTCCCTGTGCCCCAAATAACATACTTTATGATCTGCAAATGACTGTGGACTTAAAAGTTTCCAATCTAATGTCATGATAGCCAATGAGTTTGTCTATGGAACAGAATCTTCTCTTTCTCTTTAGATATTTTACTCAGTTCTGAGGATGCCACAAATCTCATTTGGGAGCCACATATTAACTTGTCACCTTGAGTAATAAATTTCACAAACTCCATTTCATTTTTTTCTTCACCATGTTGGCTAATAATATAAAAAGGTGTCACATCACTTTGATTTGTACCTTGTGTGTTAGTGAAATAGTCTCCCCACAAACAACCTGATCAAGTCAAGAAACCTAAATGACTTTTTTAATACCCAGGTCTATTTCCTGGTAAATATTCATGTGTTTAAATACAAAAGTGTTAAGTGAGGTGAAGTCTTGGTAAATGCACAAATAGGGAAAAGTCAAAGCATGATTGTTCTGAGTGGGTTAGAAATTTCAAGAGTCCAATGGACATACCTTGAGGACGCACTAATAAGTGAAATAAATAGGTCACAGATAGGTAAGTACTGTATCTTTTCTTCGTATGAGAACCTGTAGATGTAAATAAGTTCTAGAATGTATGATAGATTTTATGAAATAGGAAGTATTCAAAGGAAAGGTGGTAGAGGAAAGTAATGAGGGGAAAGAATAAAAATGATTTGAAATGTAAAAGAAAACACATGTATATGGGGGGGGTTGTAGGGTGGGTAGGGATATGGGTAAAAATGACAATTAACTCATGTCATACACTGGTAAAAATTCCCAAGTGTTGAGTGTAATTTTGAGCTGTATATAAAATATACCAATAAAGAATTCCATTCAAAACATTTCTAGAGTCACTGACTGTGTTTAAAAGCAGTGACCACAAATCACATAGTCAGGTATGGCATTTCCAGATATTTGAATGACTAAGATATCAAAAAGTGTCATATCAGTCCTATGTAATAGAAAAATAGCTATCTGCCTTCCAGAGCTTTCCTTCATTTGGGCACGTTTGTAATATGCAAAATATATCTATCCCTGGTCTTTTTTAACAAAATATTCTCTGGTGAATATATTTGTAGTTCATTTTGACAGGCACGTCAATAACAATTATACTTTTTCACTCTTATGTGAGTAGAAGAGAACAGCAATTGATCACAGATGCCATTTGGATTTCTAGTAACCACATTCCCAGAAAAATAATGAAGAATTCCTTTGGGTATGTTCATTAAGATCAACAGCTATTTTCATGATTATTCATCAATTTAATTCTATATAGATTAATTCTTAGTAGTTGGGGTTGGCACAGATGTCTTCAAAGATATGACAAAACATTCAGGCTCCCTCTCTGAAATAAAATAATTGTCAACATTATTGTGGGGGTCTGTAATTCAAAGATTTCACAGAATTTAAACTGCCAATTGAGGATGATCTCAACTTAAAAATCTCTCTGGCATGATTATAATTAAAATTGGTTGTAACCACCACCATGGTGGCAATGTGAAGAATGGGTTGGAGTAAGACAAAAAGGTTGGATTCCATTCCTGGCAGCAGCAAAGGACTGAGGTCTGCCCACCTGCCTGCTCCACCCCAAGCGGTGTGGATGACTTGGCTACACTGGGCACCATTCTCTTCCCAGTGGTGGTGGCGGAGGACTGAGGCCTGCCCACCGTCCCACTCCACCTGGAGCTGTGCAGTGAGGAGTCAGGTATGGACCCCGGGCGCCATCAACACCATGGAGGACTGAGGCCCACTGGCTGGCCCCAACCCCAGCTCGGAGCTATGTTGTGAGGACCCATGTCCCAGAGGAGACGGAGCCATTTCCTGCATCCCTCCACACTGCAGCTGCACTGAAGGACCAGGCAAGATTTAAAAAAAGGGAATCTACTCCTAGATCCCTCTATTCAAATCTTGTCCCCACACTCTCTCTTATCTTCCTGTCAGAAGCAACACCCAGAAGTAAAAGACTCTTAGGCTTCCCTATCTCTTCTCCTGTACTATTATAAGAAGATGTGCAAAGTCTCCAACAGGCTTACAGCTTACAGTTGGACTATTTTATATACACCCTTTTATCTTCTATTAACCGCTGGCATATATGAGGTTCTAGGGTATAGGTGATCTTCATAAATCTGCTAACACTATTTCACTCTCCTCCTGTCCCCCTACCTCCCTGATTCCCCAGTGACCTCTTATCCCCAAAGTGTTCAGGGGGTACATTTATGATCTACATGTTGTATACACATTGCTGATTAATTCTAAATTTTGGTGTATGCAAATAGAAGTAACACATAAGCTCAAAGTCTTCAGAATAGAATTTAAGAACACTTTTCATTTTAGTTACTGTGTTTAATACTGATATTGGTATTGATTGTACTATGGTAACAAAGATGATGTGATTGTTCTGCTCAAACACCTCCCATGATGTGTCAGAACTGAGAACTCTCAAGGTCATAATGGGTTCAAGGAGGACAACCCAGGAAGGTGCCACATCCAAAGGGACCCAGATAATAGAAAGAAAGAGACCTGCAACAAACATTGCCCTGTTATCAGGCAAAGAATAGCGTTATTAACAATGAAGGAGTACCAATGAGGAAATACATGAAAAAACGAACACAAAGATCACCACCACAGGGAAATTCAAGGAAGGGAAATAGGGCAAACTGAAACTCAAACACCAGGACCTTAGAAATGGCAACTAAAGCGGATCTAGTAAAATGGAAATCAGAACTCATCTCTGAGATCAAAACAGGGATACAGTCCACACTGAAAGACATCATTAAAGAAAAGATAGAGGAGATAATAGAATCCAAGATAGCAGAAGCAATGGAACCTTTTAAACAGCTTCAAGCAGAGCTCCAGGGAATAATGAATGAGAAGGAAAGCTTATGAAGTAGGATGAATGAAGCAGAGAACTGAATCTCAGACCTAGAGAACAGCATCGCAGCCAATGAGCAGGAAAGATATAATTTTTGGAAAAGAGTAAGGGACCATGAGAAATCAATTCAACAGCTTCTAGATCACTCATAGAAAAATAATATAAGACGGATTGGAGTCACTGAGGAAGCAGGAGACAGTGTAAAAGACATAAAAAAGATATTGTCAGAGATAAAAACAGAAAACTTCACAGGAAAAGATTTGGACATACAGATAAATGAGGCCTAGCAGACTCCAAAACACCGTGACATAAAAATTTCTACACCTAGACATATAATTGCCAAGGTTCCACATGTACAACAAAAGAATGAAATACTGAAAGCAGTGAGAAAAAGGAAGAAAATCATCTACAAAGGGAAGCCCATTAGGATCACAGCAGACTTTTCAACACAAACACTCAACGTAAGGAGAGCCTGGAGGGAAGTATTTCAAGCATTGCAGGAAAACAACCTCCAACATAGACTGTTGTGTCTTGCAAAACTATCTTTCAGAATAGACTGGAAAATAAGATACTTCCATGATAACACCTCAAAAACTTCACAAATACGAACCCTGCACTCGAAAACATTCTAAAGAATATCTTGGGGAAAAAAAAAAAAACAGAAAATTCCATACACATGAAACCCAAGAGAATGAATTCAATGGGGCAAACAAGAAACGAAATGGAAAAGGGTAAAAGAAAGGAAGAAGAGAACCAAGAACAGGGAAACATGGCAACTCTGAATACGTCCGTATCACTCATAACCATTAATGTCAATGGACTCAGTGGGCTAATTAAAAGACACAGACTAGCAGATTCGATCAAGAAACAAGATCCTACAATCTGCTGCATACAGGAAACACACCTAATTCAGAAGGAAACACATAGACTGAAAATAAAATGTTGGAAAACAAGCCTCCATGCCATAGGAAACTGCAAAAAAGCAGGAGTGGCTATCTTGTTTGCAGACAAAATAGATTTCAAACCCAAACTGATTAAAAGAGATAAAGAAGGTCACTATATTCTCCTACAGGGAACGAAGCAAGAGAAAGAAATAACAATCATAAATATTTATGCACCAAATTCCAATGCACCCAACTATGTAAAACAAACATTACTGGATATGAAAAGCCAGTAAACCACGAATACAATAGTAATAGGGGACTTTAATACTCCACTATCACAAATTGACAGATCAGCTTGACAAGGAATCAATAAGGAAATAGTTGAGCTAAATCAAACTTTAGAACAAATGGACTTATTAGATGCCCACAGAATATTTCACCCTACAAAGCGAGAATATACCTTCTTCTCAGGATTGTTCTCCAAAATAGATCACATTCTAGTCCATAGAACAAGGTTAAGTAAATGCAAAGGAATAGAAGTTATCCCCTGCATACTATCAGACCATAGTGCCTTGAAACTGAAGCTGAATAGCAAAAGAAATTCCAAGATCCTCACAAACACATGGAAATTGAATATCACTCTGTTAACCAATCACTGGGCCACAAAAGATATTAAAGAAGAAATTAAACAGTTTCTACAACTAAATGACAACCCCAGCGCAACATACAGGAATTTCTCAGATGAAATGAAAGCAGTTCTGAGAGGGAAATTCATAGCAGTAAATGGATACACTTGAAAAATAGAGCAAACTGAAATAAACAATCTAATGATGAACCTGAGAGAATGAGAAAAAGAGGAGCAAAACAAACCCAAAGCACATACTAGAGAGGAAATTTTAAGGATCACAGCACAAATTACTGCAATAGAGACAAAGAGAACAATACAATGAATTAATGAATCAAAGAGTTGGTTCTTTGAAAGGATAAAAAACATTGACAGACCCTTAGCCAACCTTATCAAACACAGGAAGGAAAAGGCTCAAATCCATGCTATGAGGAATAAAAATATGGAAATCAGCACAGATCCAGAAGAAGTCCAAAGGATAATAAACACGTACTTTGAAAATCTATACTCCAAGAAGATGGCAAATCTAGATAGAATCTAGGATAGATTCCTAGACACATATGAACTTCCCAAGCTGAATAAGAGGATATAAAAATGTTAAACAGACAGATAGCAATCTGGGAAATAGAAAATATAATAATAATAAAAAAAAAACCCTACCAACAAAGAAAAGCCCTGGTCCTGATGGCTTCACTGCTGAATTCTACAAAACTTTTAAAGAACAGTTAATGCCACTACTTCTCAATCTCTTGAATG
This sequence comes from Thryonomys swinderianus, assembly GCA_004025085.1. NCBI lineage: Eukaryota > Metazoa > Chordata > Mammalia > Rodentia > Thryonomyidae > Thryonomys > Thryonomys swinderianus. The sequence goes on from PVIC010027005.1 coordinate 18,149, forward strand.
AAATCAAAAGGGAAGCAGTACTCCCCAAATCATTCCTTGAAGCAACTATCACCTTGATCCCAAAACCAGGGAAAGATCTCACCAGAAAAGAAAACTACAGGCCAATCTCTCTAATGAACATTGACACAAAAATCCTCAATAAGATACTGGCAAACAGAATACAGAGAGTTATCAAGAAAATCATATAACCTGATCAAGTAAGATTTATCCCAGGGATGCAAGGTTGGTTTAACATATGTAAATCAATCAATGTAATACAGTATATTAACAGACTCAAGGACAAAAACCATATAATTATCTCAATAGACACAGAAAAAGCATTTGACAAAATCCAACACTCATTTATGATCAAAACCCTACAGAGAATCGGAATCAATGGACTTTATCTCAATTTAATACAAGCTATTTATGAGAAACCAACAGCCAGCCTCATACTTAATAGGCAAAAACTGAAAACTTTTACAGTATGATCAGGAAAGAGACAAGGACATCTGCTGTCACCTCTCTTTTTCAATACAGTGCTGGAAACATTAGCCATGGCAATCAGGCAGGACAAAAATATTAAAGGAATAAAGATAGGAAAGGACGAAGTCAAACTGCATTATTTGCTGATGATATGATACTCTATCTACAGGATCCTAAAAACTCAACCAAAAGACTACTAGACTTAATTACCAAATTTGGTAGTGTTGCTGGATACAGGGTTAATGCTCAAAAATCAACCGCCTTTGTCTATGCAAACAATAGACTCATTGAAAGAGAAATTGGGGAGTCAATCCCTTTCACAGTTGCACCCAGAAAAATGAAATATCTAGGAATCAATCTAAAAAATGAAGTAAAGGCCTCTACTGTGAAAACTATAGGATTCTGAAAAATGAGATAGAAAAGGAAATCAGAAAGCAGAAAGATATCCCTTGTTCCCGGGTAGGGAGAACCAACATTGTCAAAGTGGCTATACTCCCACAACTACTATACAGATTCAACACAATTCCAATTGAAATTCCAATGCTACACTTCACAAAGCTAGAGAAAATAATACAAAAATTCATCTGGAACCACAAGAAACCTAGAATAGCAAAAGGAATTCTTAGCAACCAAGACATGGCAGAGGGTATTACAATCCCCAATTTAAAACTCTACTGTAAAGCCTCTGTGATAAAAACTGCATGGTACTGGTAAAGTAACAGACCTGAGGACCAGTGGAATAGATTAGAAGACCCAGAAAGAACTCCAGATACACTAACCTACCTTATCTTTCACAAAGGAGGCAAACATCCTCAATGGAGGAAAGACAGCCTCTTTAACAAATGGTGCTGGAAAAACTGGGCTTCAACCTGCCAAAAGGTAAAGCTAGACCTATCTCTTTCTCCATGCACAAAACTAAACTCACAATGGATACAAGACTTAAATATTAAAACAGAAAAAAATAAACCTGCTGGAAAACAGATTAGGTAAAACTCTTGGAGACATTGGCTTAGGCAGAGACTTTAATGAATAAAACCTCTATAGCAAAAGAACTAGCAGAAAGAATCAACAAATGGGATCTCATCCTACTGAAAAGCTTCTGCACAGCAAAAGAAACAACTGGAACTGCTAAAAGACAACCAACAACATGGGAAAAACATCTTTACTAGCTGTTTTTCAGGCAAAGGGCTATTATCTACAATATATAAAGAACTTAAACAGATCAGCCTCCACATGTTTACAGACCCAATTCAGAAATGGGCATCTGACATGAACAGACACTTCTCAGAGGCAGAAGTCAAAGCAGCTAAGAAACATATGAAGAAATTGTTCAACATCACTGGTCATTCGAGAGATGTAAATGAAAACAACACTGAGATTTCATCTCACTCCACAAAGATTGGCTGCGAGTACAAAATCAACCCACAATAAATGCTAGCGTGGCTGTGGGGAGAAAGCAACCCTTCTCCACTGTTGCTGGAATTGTAGACTTGTGCAACCATTGTGGAGATCTGTGTGGAGATTTCTCAGAAAACTAGGACTATGGGTCCCATTGGACCCTGCTATCCCCCTGCTAGGAATATACCCAAAAGTATTTTAAAAATCACATTGGATAGACAGATGTACATCCTTGTTCACAGCAGCTCAGTTAATGATAGCTCAATCTTGGAAACAACCTATATGCCCATCAACTGGAGAGTGGATAAAGAAGATGGGTTTTTTTTTTTATAAAATGGAGTATTATTCTGCCATAATGAATGAGAAGGTTGATTCATTTATGTGCAAATGGATACACCTGGAGGACACGTTAATGAGTTGAAATCAATAGATCACAGATAGGCAAATACCAGATCTTCTCATTGATATGAGCACCTGTAGATGTAAATGAGATCTAGAAAGTATGACAGTTTTTGTAGAATGGGAAATTTTGAAAGGAAATTTGGGGATGTAATGAGTGGATGGAACCAATATGATTCTGAAAGAAAATAAAAGAGCATGTATATAGGGGGCAGAGAGGTGTGGGTGGGTATGGATATGGGTAAATATGAGATTGACTGTATGATATATTGGGACAAATTCTCCAGTGTTATGTGTGATTGTGAGATATATATAAATTGTACCAATAAAGAATTCAATTAATAAAAATAAAGACAAAACGGCTGTAGTGAATACATAGATTTTCTTCTCTTATCAGAAGGGTAGATTGAAACATGCATAGACAGTAAACAATTTCAAAATATAAAACAAAATCAATAATACTGGAGATTGATATGGTGGCCCATGCTTGTAATCCCAGCACTGGAGAGGCAGAGGCATGAAGATTGCTGTGACTTTGAGTTTAGCCTGGGCTACATAGTGAACTCAGTATCATCCTGAAGTATAAAGGGAGACCCTGTCTCAAAAATATAACAAAACAAAAAAGGAAAAGAAAAGAAAAGAAAAGAAGAAAGTTTTTTTTAAATCTAAAGATGAAAGAAAACACAAAAAAGGACACCTCTTTAGTAATGTTAGAAATTAAAAAGAAGGGAGAGGAGGGTGGGAGGGGAGGGGGAAAATGAGAATTAAGTTGTGTCATATACTGATACAAATTCTCAATGTGGCATGTAATTGTGATGTGTATATATAATGTACCAATAAAATGTACCAATAAAAAAGAAATTAAAAAGAAGATAAAATGGAAAAGTGGCATTTCAAAATGTTAAAGGTTGCATTATTTTTACATGAAAATTTCTTTGATATCTAGTAAAAACAGATCACTTGTACAGAATATCTCTTTCTGACACATAAAATAGTCCCCCCTTATCCTCAGGAAATATGTTTCAAGAATCCCAGGGGATGTTTCAAACCATTGACTTACCAAGCCCTATATGAGCTCTGCCTTCACTGTGACAATGGCAATTGCATTGGTAGGCTCCAGAACTACACCACCATGCCTAAGCAGAGGATGAAAAATGGGAATGTGAGGCTCACAAGGGGACTGAATCAGCAAAATTTTTCAGTGAATAGTTGTTTATTTCCACATCTCTTTTTCTCGCCCCATATGCATGATAGTTAGCACATAGATACAGGTAAATATTTGTTGTGTGAGACTAGGAAAACCCAGGATATCTGTTGTACTGCTCTATTCAGGAAGCATCATGAATAGCTTGCAAATTATGTTAGTGTGTTTTCAAAAGTTTCCATTGTTTTCACTTTGAAATGAAGTGTTTTATTTTTCTTAATTTAACTTACTGCTAATACTTAAATATGATTTTGTTTCTTACTACTATAGCAGATTGACTATAATATGCTTAACATTTTTTGAACACCATGTTTCTGGTGTAAAAAGATTTAGAGATGTTTCGGATAGTTAAAGTTATTTCAAAAGGGGCTTCTTATAAAATTTCAGAAGGAGCCTAAATGTACCAGGTCCTTCACAATCTAGATATAAAGCAAAACAACTTTGATTTCTCTCTAGAAGTTTATTATTAGATAGTAAACATGAAAAATGAACTATAAAATATTTTGTCAACAATTTTGTTTGGAATGTGGGACTGAGACTGCAATTCAAAATTATACATATAGACACTGGAGCTGCACTGAGATGGCACAGGCAGGCACTGGAAGAAGAGACACGCACCATTTCTGGAGCTCTGTCACACTGGAGCTGCACTGAGACAGATCATGCAAGATAAAGGTTGAGGGATATTTCCTTTTGACTAATGTGCTTAGCTTGGGTATATCGTCATTGCTGATTTTGATGCTGTTATTCTTTTTATTCATTCACTTTCAAATAACTACTTTTCTCTTATTTTCCTATTTTGCTGGCACTGAATCTGTGCAACTTTCTAGGCTTTTGCCCTTATTATTGCTTACATCTTTATAGAAAAGGGATTCTAGCTTCTGTTTTGCCATCAACCCATAGGCCCCTCTATTCACTTCTTGTCCGCACAACCTCTCCTATCACCCTGTCAGAACCAATACCCAGAAGTAAAAGACTCTCAGGCTTCCTTAATTCTTCTTCTATATTATTATAAAGAGGTGTGCAAAGTCACCAGTGGTCTTACAGCATATAGGTTATACTGTTTTATATGTCCTTTTAGCCACTGTTACCCTCTGGCATATATGAGTTCTCAAGATCTATGTGATCTTGATAAATCCTCTAACCCTATTTCACTCTCCTTTGGTCTCCCTACCTCCCTGATTCACCAGTGGCCTTTTATTCCCAAAGGGTACTGGGGTTACACTTAACACTTGCATGTTGTATACACATTGCTGATTAATTCTAAATTTTGGCATATGGACATAGAGATAACTCATGAATTCAAAGTCTTCAGAATAGAAATTAGCAAAACTTCTCATTTCATTTACTATGATTAATCCTGATATTGGCACTGATTGTATTATGGTAACAAAGATATTGTAATTGTGCTGTTCAAATACCTTCCATGACGTGCCTGAAATGAAAACTCTAAAGGGTCATTACAGATTCAAGGAGAACACCGTGGGAAAGTGCCACTTACAAAGAGTCCCAGATAATAGCAAGAAAGAGACTTGCAACAAAAATTGCACTGACATCAGGCAAAGAATTAAACAAATAACATTAGTAACAAAAAGGAGTAGAAATGAGGAAATATTCAAAAAGCCAGAAACAAAGATCACCACCACAGAAAAATTCAGAGAAAAGGGAAAGAGAGCAAACTAAAACTCAAGCACCAGGACTCTTCGAGATGGTAACTAAAGATCCAGTAAAATGGAAATCAGAAATCATCTCTGAGATCAAAACAGAGATACTCTCCACAGTGAAGGACGTCATTAAAGAAGAGATCAGAGAGATGATAGAAACCAAGATAGCACAAGCAATGGAACCTTTTAAACAGCTTCAAGTAGAGCTCCAGGTGATGATGAAGGAAAATAAAGTTTTCAAAGTAGGATGAATGAACAGGGAACCGAATCTCAGACCTAGAAGACAGCATAGCAGGAAACGAGCAGTAAAGACATAATCTATGGAAAAAAGCAAGGGACCATGAGAAATCAATCCAACACTTTCCAGATGACTCAAAGAAAAATAATGTAAGACTGACTGGAGTCATGGAGGAATCAGGAGACAGTGCGAAAGCCATTAAAGAAAACTGTTGTCAGAGATAACATCAGAAAACTTCACAGGAAAAGAATTGGACATACAGGTAAAAGAGGCCTATAGGATTCCAAAAGGCTGTGACATAAAAATATCTACGCCTAGACATATAATTATCAAGGTTCCAGATGCACAACAAAAGAATGAAATACTGAAAGCAGTAAGAGAAAGGAAGAAAATCACCTACAAAGTGAAGCGCATTAGGATCACAGCAGACTTTTCAACACAAACAATGCAAAGAGAGCCTGGAGGGAAGTACTTCAAGCATTGCAGGAAAACAACCTCCAACCTAGACTGTTGAATCCTGCAAAACTATCTTTCAGAACAGATGGGGAAATAAGATACTTTGATGATAAAGAACAATTGAAAAACTTCACAAATACAAAACCTGCACTCTAAAACATTCTAAAGAACATCTTGGAAAAAAAAAA